>PVIH01017520.1:0-41564 GCA_004025045.1 Sigmodon hispidus
AAAAAAAAAAAGTTTAAAAAAAAAAAAAACAAAAACAAAAGGAAAATAAAATTGTTCTAATTTAATAATAATTTTAAGGTGTCTTTTGAAGTGCCTGCTAGCATTTTTTAAGCATTTTGTTGTTACTTTCTGCATGTGTATGTGTTCTCTCTTTGCACCATGTTGGTCCTGGGGGCAGAACTTGGTTGCAAGTACCTTTACCACTGGGATCTCTCTAGTTCCTGCCTTAGCATTTTCAAGTCTTTTTGTCTTAACTTTTTTTTTTTTTAAACTTTATTTATTTATTTTATTTATTTGCCTTGGTGTTTGCCTGGAACTGGAACTACAGACAGTTGTTAGCTGCCATGTGGGTGCTGGGAATCGAACCCAGGTCCTCTGGAAGAGCAGATGGTGCTCTTAACCGCTGAGCCATCTCTCCAGCCCCCTTGTCTTAACTTTTTTTTTTTTTTTTTTTTTTTTTTTTTTTTTTTTTTTTTTTTTTTTTTTTTAAAACTTTATTTATTTATTTGCCTTGGTGTTTTGCCTGGAACTGGAACTACAGACAGTTGTTAGCTGCCATGTGGGTGCTGGGAATCGAACCCGGGTCCTCTGGAAGAGCAGACGGTGCTCTTAACCGCTGAGCCATTTCTCCAGCCCCCTTGTCTTAACTTTTAAAAAATTTATTTTTATTTTTTGTGTCCCTTGTTTCGTCTGCATGTATGCGTGTACATTGTATGTGCCTGGTTCCTGTCAGAGGTCAGAAGAAGGGGTAAGAGTCCCTGCCCCTGGAGTTACAGATGGTTTTAAGCTGTCACATGGGTGCCAGGACTCAGCCTGGGTCCTCAGCAAACTGCTGAGCCATCTCTCCAGCCTTTTTTCTCTTCTTCCTTCTCCTCCTTTTGTGGTGGCTGTTATTTTGAGATCTAGGGTAGCCTCAAATCCACCATGTAGCAGAGGAGGCTGGAGACTGGTCTTGAACTTCTGATCTTTCTGCCTCTACCTTCTGCATACTGGAATCACAGGCATGTGCCCCACACCTGACTTTGTGCATTTGTCTGTGGCAAGGTCTCTGTAGCCTAGGTTGTCCTGAACTTGCTATGTGTCCCAAATCTCAGCATGTGTGCAATTTTTCTGAATGCAAATACTCAGCAGTTTCCAAAAGAACATGGTGATAGAGAAAAGTGTCCCTGATGCTCAGGATTGTTCTCACCCTAGACATGCTGTTCATTTCTCAGAGGCCATTGAGAGCCCTGAATATTGACCTGGAGGAGGGGGAAATTCAGATACAGCCTTACCAAATGGGGCCTTGTAAATAAACTACCCTATACTTTGAGTTAGGAACATCCCATGCTAGTCTATTAAACTGACAGTCACAAGAGTGTCATCCACGGACCTGAGGATCTAAAGAGCTGATGTTAGAGGTGTTCCTGGCTTGCTCATGCCTTCAGGCATCAATCTAAAGCGAGTTACTGAAGGAAAATACCACTGTGCTAGGTTCACACTGTCTCTATGTTTTTTTTTTTTTTTTTTCAAATGCCAAATACAGCACTAGCTTAAGGTACATACATCGGTCACTACAAGAGAAAAGACATGAGCTAGGCCCAGCAGGAGAAGCATTAAAAGGAAGCTCTGGAATCCAGATATCAAATGTCAGAGGATAAAGCCACTGTGTAATACATTCTTAGGAGGAAGAGAGAGCTAGAAAATTGTGGCAGGTGTATGAGCTGCAACGTGTGTGCCATCCCGACTTACACAGTGAGTCTTAACACTCAGTAATGGGTACTTGCAGAAAAATGAACCAGCTGGCTATCTGTGATCAGAAAAATACAATATCCAAGGGGAAAAAAGATCAATAGGTGTGTTTAAAGGTTGATTTTTTTTTTAAACTTTATTTATTTATTTGCCTTGGTGTTTGCCTGAAACTGGAACTACAGACAGTTGTTAGCTGCCATGTGGGTGCTGGGAATCGTACCTGGGACCTCTGGAAGAGTAGATGGTGCTCTTAACCGCTGAGCCATCTCTCCAGCCCCTAAAGGTGATTAAACACAGTCAAAAGTGAAATTAGCTCACTTAAAGATTGCAGAACGCAACAGTCTCAGCTGACATTTCTTGTTGAGATAGAGAGGTTGCTTCACTGAAGTACCAGTTGAGCTGAAACAAAGAGATGCTAATGACTCCACCAGGAAGCTCTTAGAACTGATAAACAGTTCATCAAAATAGGATACAAAATCAACCAACAATAGGCAGTAGCTTCCCTGGATACAAATAAATGAAAGTGTGCAGAGGAAGAGGCCTAACCAAGAACTGCAAACATGTACAATCAAAACTTTAAGACATGAGACAAAATGAAGACACTTGATTTCCCTGTGCGCCTGTATTGGAAGCATTAGAAGTATGAAAATGGCTACCCTATCAAAAGCAATCAGCAGATTCATTACAGTCCCCATCAAAATCCCAAAGCCATTCTGAATTCACAGAAGGAAAAAACAAACTTAAAAATTCTTGTGGAGAAGCTGGGAATGCAGCTCAATTGGTAAGGAGCTTCTCTAGCATGCAGAAAACCCTGAGTGAGTCCAGTCCCTAGTCTCTAGCACTACATGAAACAGGAATGCTAATGCATGCCTGAAATCCTAGCACTCAGGAGGTGAAGACAGGATAATCACAAGTGTTTGGACCCTGTCTCAAAACAAAATTTTGCTGAGCTAAAGGAATGGCTCAGTGGTTAACATCACTTACTGCTGCTTCCAGAGGACCCACGTTCAGTTCCAAGCATCTGCTTTACCTGGTTTACAACCACCTCTAACTCCAGTTCCAGAGGTTCTAACACCTTACCCTCTCCCAGACTCTGTGGATACCTGCACTCACATCCATACAAACATCCATACAAGCACATACAATAAATTAAGATAAAAGCTTTTTTTAAAAAAAGAAAAATGCCGGGCACTTGGTGCAGGAGGTGAATCTGTGAATTTGAGGCAACCTGGTCTACACTGTAGGTTCCAGGCTCAGCAGGACCACCACATAGTGGCCCTATTTCAGAATAACAAAATTTCCAAACAGAATCAAACAGGATTCCCCATGCCTAATATGCCAAGGATGCAGGGACTTCCTGTCTTAAGAAGGAAAAACCACATTGCTCTCATGAGTATTCTTCAGTATTTCTCAAACTTCAACATGCTGTCACTGACATGGAGGTCTTGTTAAAATGCTACACTTGACAGGAAGCCTGGGTAGGGACTGAGATGATGGGTGACCAGCAGGCCAGTGACACAGTGAAGGAGTCATTGTGCTCCAGTACTGAGTTGAGTGGCTTTACTACTTGGTCAGGGTGACGATGATGACGGATGCAGACAGCAAACACTGGAGTTCTTTTCAAACTATTATTTTTCTTTCATTAGCAAACATACAAAGAGTGGACCCCATGAGGGGATGGTGCTTTCCAATGTCATAGCTTTCCTTGCCCATCAACTTGTTCTAAGAGACATCAAATCAAATCCAGGCATATTTCAGTTGCACCTCTACCAGATAAGTATCAGGAAAAAAAAAAAAAAAAAAGCCTACACCCAGTGTCATTATCACACAGAGTAAGAGTATTATGTAACACAAAAATAATAACTTTGAAATAATAACTTGTCTCATAGCCATCTGTCAGATCCTTGTTTTTCGAGGCTCTTCTCAGCCTCTGGCTTCCTAGTCTGTTCCCTCAGGATCTGAGACTTCAGGAACCAAATACATAGGTATGGTCCTTAAATGTATAACTCTGGCCAATTTCACTTCTGGGACTCTGTTTACTCAAACAGAGCTATGGCAATAGCTTCAGAACCATCCCATTGTATCTGAGCTCACCTTCCCCAGTCTGCCGGATCCCTTAGCCTTGAGATCAGAACCATCAAAAGACTGGACACAAAGCCTCTGGCCTTAATGTAGACATTTGAACAAGGCTGCTCAGGAGAAGCCAGGGAGACCACATTCCTTAAACTTCTGGGTTTCAACTCTCAGTTTCTCCCAGACTCTTCCTTCCCACCCCAAGACTTCACAGTTTTAATCGGTGTATAAATCGGTTGCATAATTCATTAAGGTGTGTGATACTCTGCCGTTGCAGTCCCCAAGACAGGCAAGAATGGGCTTCCATTAATGGAGGAACAGATGCTGCCCCCTCCTTCCAGGTCCCATTCTTGCATGGAGCCCTCTTCTCTCACAGCCTGCCCCTGACAATCACAAGCTGTAGCCAGTACATTTTACCTTCAAATTCCTCAACCAAGTTTTGAGCTCGTAGCCCTCACTCTTAAGAGGGGACACAAAGCTTCCTGCTGGCTACACAACCAATGCTGCTGAGTGCCAGACCTAGGGAAAGGACATGCCTGTCACACTTGGTTCATAGGTTTCAAACTGTGTTAGTCATGTGACAGGATTCTAAGTCGAAATCATTCAGCACAAAGAGACATTGATGGGAAGGATGTGGGTGTCTCCTCCGGGGATCTGGACTCTGGAAAGGCAGGAGATGGATGATACTTCCTTTCTAGGCTTGCCTCTCCCTCACCGGCTTCTGGTAGGCTCCTTCTGCTCTCCACAGGTCACTCAGATGTTCTGAGTGTAGGCCTCAGGGAGGCACCCTTAGTATGACCCACACATTACAAAGGAACTGTGTGAATTCTGATGCATGGGTCCACCACATCAACTAAGTCTTTGTGTCTGGGTGGAGGCTAGGAATCCACTTCTTAGAGATTCCAGTAAGGCCAAGAACCAGCTGATGACTTTAGGCATTCTGAGAGGACTCTTCTGTGATTCTCACAGCTCAAGGGACCTCACTTGGGAAACCTGTTTAGGGTCAGAGGCTTCCATGGGGGAGTGGGGAGGGGTAGGGGTGGGGGAGTGACCGCCATCAGAAGATTAATTGGTCAGCAGTTTAGCGGGTATGCCATTATCAGCTCCGTCACCTGTTACCCTCCTCCCACACCTCTGCCAACTGCAGTGCCTTGCTCTTTGCACCTTAGGATCATCGCACAGTCTTAAACAGGAGCTGAGCCATCCTGGGGCTTCAGGAACTTGGTGGAGATACAGTCACAGACTAGAAGTGGGAGAAGCCAGTGCTAGTTGGCTAGCTAGGAAGGCATGTGAGAAGCAAGGGAAGCATAGTTCCCAGGAGAGGAACAGACCTGGAGTCCAGGGAGAGGGTTGATGGCAGAAGGCCAGCACACTCGGATGAGGACACTGCTGACCCTTGGCTGATCTTTTGTTTCTCAGTTCCTCCAAGGACTTTACCTCTTCTAGAAGGTCATACCTGGACTTCAAGATGCAAAGCCCTGTGGACTGCCTGCCCTTCAGGACAAGGAAGCTCTGACAGTCACTGTAGGCTTAGAGTGAAAGATGAGCTGAGGGCTTTGGAGTCAGTGCAGGATGGTCCTGATGTGGTGGCCTCTCCATCTCCTCCACTGAGAGAGCGCCTACAGTGTCTCCTCACCCGGCTGTGACCCAGACCCTACATGGGCCTTACAGAGACTGTCGTTTTCCTCAGGGATGGCCTAGAGTATTCTACCTCTGGGATGGTGATCCCAGGGGCTCCCCACCCTGAGGTCCCCACCAGGCTTTAGGTGGCCTCTGGGAGTAGCTGTGGTGAAAGTGTCCTGGTACCAAACCCCAAGGTAGGGCAGGCAGAGATACAAAGCAGGAGCCCTAAGTGCATCCCGCTTGCTCTGCCTGTGTCCCGGACCCCACCTCAGTTGGCCCACGGGTTGACTCCAACCCCTCTAATCCAGACTTCACCCTAGGCGCGTGGGAACAGACAGGATGACATCACATTTGGGGCTGAACATTCACTTCTCTTTCCAAAAAATACCAAACACACAGTCTAGATGTGGTAGTGGGGAGGGCCTGGCTGGGAACCCAGGACTTTATACACCCAGGGGGCCCTTGATGGAGGCGGGCAATTTAACAACAGGTCTGCAAGTCAAAAGAGAAAAAGCTGGTTAGTGGGATAAGTCAAGGTGAAGGAGACAGGGGCTGCGGAGTCAGGCACAGGATTCTTAAGGCAGCCCTGCCTGGGGACCGTTCCTGGGGACCTCTATGGGCACCCAAGCAATGTTGGGCAACTAACTCCTGAGGCCTGCTCTAACAGACAGAGTCTCTCTGAAGCTGTGTCCTTGTATGTGGGGAACAGTCCTGAGCCTAGAGAATCTCCTCTGATGGCTGCTGTGAGGGACTGCTGGATGAAATAGGGTGGACTCTCTGGCCCAAAGCGCTATGCATTGAGATCCTCCTGTTCTGAAATCCTCAGGGCCCAGCACATAGTAGGCCGGTGGCCCCTTCAGTACATAAGTGGGCAGGTGAAGGAGCCGGTGGCTAAGCTAGTGTAAAGGCCCCATGTACTTATTTTGGTGTAGACAGAACAGACCTGCGTCTTACTTAGTGACATATGTTGGCTGGGTCTTGCTTCTGATCTCTGAGTGTCTGAGTCTGGGACTCAGAGCCTGTCTTGAGGACCAGATGCTTGGAGCTCCAGACTGAGTTCAAGGAGTCTGTACCCTACCTCCCCTTGCCCGGGGTATCATGTAGGCTGGCTGGAGTTCTGGGCAAGAGGGTTGCTGGACAGGGCAAGCAGACTCAGACGTACTCTCGGGCAGCAGTTGATGGTCCAGAGCGATAAGGCTGTGGGATGCTGTTGGCCCTCTCCGGCTCTGGGCATGTGCAGCAAAGAAAGGAGCCACCTAGCATGGCCAGGCCAGCAGAGGCCCAGCCAACGAACAGAGCTGGGCCAAACTCATACCTGTAAGAAGTAGAGAACAAATCCAGGCTGCAAAACCCAGCCCTGCCTGGCCCCAACCCCCCAGCCAACACCTGATAGACACAAGGTAGCACACAAAACATTCATAGGCCTCCTCCTTTCCAAATGAACTGAGCACGTGCTTGCCCTGCCTCCCTCCCCTCCCCACTAGCATCCGTCTCTACACTACATAGCTCAAGTCTGGGTGGGCAGTTCAGGCTCATTTCCTCATCTGGCTGGTGAAGAGATGGATACAGAGATCCAGATGGATGCAAAATCTGCTGTTTTCTTTTCCAATCATAGTCTGGTCTATGGACTAGTGTCCAGCCAAGGCGGCTTCTCACTGTCCTCTGGAGATTGCTGCTCTTCTGCTCAGCCCTCTGGGCTCTCCACATCCAGCCTGGCTCTTCCAGGGTTTTCCCTGTGCCTTGGTCCAGCTCTTTTCCTCCTAGCTCACCTTCCCAGCTCCCTCTCGACCTTCAGGGCCCTTCCTTGATCCCCTTCACCCCCTATATGCTCACGTCACGCCCCCATCACTCCCTACACCAGAAATATCCTTTGATCTGTACCTGTGGGACAGAGAGAGGCTTAACTGTGTTCTCAGGATCCAGCCCGGAGGACAGCCCCTGGAGCCCTGAAGGGGCGATCCTGCTCCCAGCTTGGCACCTTGACTTAGACCTAGCATGGCAGGTCTCTGTGCTGTAGCTGCCCACCCAGGGCACAACTCTATTGTCCAAATTCTCCTTCTCTGTCTTCTCCATGGAGCTTTCCCATAGAAACAGGCTAAGCAGCCTTTCTCATCCCCTACCCCAGTCGGCAGGATAGCTGGACTGGGAACTATCATTTTTTGGCTCCTGGCTAGACTGACTGAGAGGGAGGGAAGAACTAGGTACACTCAGGTCCTTCTGAAAGCCCCTGGCCACGCCCACCCTAACTCCATGCCTTTAACCCTATAGATTCTGACCAAAAGAACTCCCAAGTGTATGGCCTGCTTCCTGCTGCTGCCTCCCTCAGCCGGTGCCCTCTGCTGGCGGCACAGGTAACAGCCGCTCCACCATGCCTCCTCCCCGCTCTAGGGACACAGCAGAGCAGTTGCAGCCTCACCAGGATGAGGAGCTGGGCCTTACCCTAGCTACCCAGTTTCCCCAGTCTCACATCACCAGTGTCCCCTTCATCCCACTCCCACCCCCAGGAAGCCACCTTGACTTTGCTGACACCAGCAGAAGTAAAACTGCCCAGGTGTACTGAGCCCTAGACAAAAATCTCTTTCCTCAGAACCACAGGAGAGCTGGTTCTGGCATGAAAAGATTAAGTCACAAGTGACCCAGGTCACCGGCAAGAACATAAACTAGACCTCAGACCCAGAGCTAGGGCACTGGGCTCCTCAGGGCCCTGGCTGCAACAGGATATCCTCATCAGGGTTCCTGTCCCTCCCAAGGGCCTGGTCACACACCATGTGGCTCTCCTTTCTCAGAAACTAGCTGAATCCCATTTCCTATTTCCTCTTCCAAGTGATAACTTGGGGGAAGGGAGGACAGGTAAGGAGGAGGCCCAGCTCTGGCACTCACCTAGCGTTGACAGGTGTGCTGGGATTGAAGAATTCCTGGGTCACCAGGGTAGCATACCATGAGACAGCAGTCAAAGTACAGAGACCTAAGGGCCAAGGAGAGGTGTTCAGCTCTGGCTGGCCCGGCCAGCCACCAGGAGTGGGCTAGCTGCATGGCCAAGAAGGAGGAAGAGATAGGGCACTCACCCGCCAAGAGGAAGAGGGCACCCCCAGAGATGGCCACGCGGCCCTTGGCGATGGGGTTGCTGTCTCCAACCCGAGTACACTTCATGCCCACGACGCTAAGCACCATGGCCACAAAGCCCAGCAGTACTGCCACGACCATCAGGGCTCTGGCTGACTGAATGTGACCTGGAACAGTGAGAAGATACTGAGCAGGAGGGAGAAGCTCGAAGCGGGTGGCAAAATGGAGGATTTGGATCTGGGATGGGAGGAACCCAGATTGGAGGGGCTTGAATAGAAGCCCAAAGAAGTCTGGCCTGTGAATACACAACGAGTGTTTGAGAACAGCATGTGGGGTGATTCCCACTGCCTCTTACCGGCTCCTCTGAAGGGTGCTGAGAGATGAGATATGTGAATTTGCTCTCTTGCTGCTTTCTCTCGGGTCTGGTGCACCCTCAGGCAGCAGGCAGTATGGCCAGGATTGCTCAGGATTGCCAGAGAAAGAGCCGAGAGTGTGTGAGGCCCACCTAAGCCCAGCTTGTCCCCCAGCAGCAGCCCTGCCAACCATCCACGGAGCTGTACGCCTGCTTCTCTGTGAGTGTGCTGCTCAGTTCTAGGCTGCGGACAGCTCAGGAGACTTAGGCCTGCATCCGTGTGCAATGGGCTGGCTGGGGGCAGTTCTGCTCAGGTGCTTTGCGGAGCTCTGTTGGAGTGCAGGTGGGGTGGCCCTGACGAGGTCAGAAGTGTAATGGTGTCTGACTGTGAGCCCGTTTGACAGTTGAAACGCCACATGCCAGGAGTAGGTGTATATGTGTGTGAATGTGTACATGGGTGTGTTCTAGTGCTTGTGTGTGTTCTAGTGGTTTATGTCCATCTGGGTGAGGTGTATACACCAGTGAGTGTGTATACATGTGTCTGTCAATATAGAATATAGAGAGGAGAGGAATCAGCTGCTGTTAACAGACTGATGGAGCCAGACCCTCATCTCAGCCCACCCTTCCACGTCCTGTGTATCAGTGTCCTGGTTACACCAGAGACTATCAGAGAGCAAAGGGTCTGGTGAGTGTCAAGGCTATCAAGATAGGGACCCCAGGCTATCAGCCTCTTGTACTTATGCCTCCCCAGAGCCCAGAGACCTGGTTGGCCTGGGCTCTCTAGTGAATACAGGGCAGTGATTACAGAGAATTACACAGCGCTGGAGTGTGCCGCCCAGCACTGAAGGAAGGCTGTGAGAACACTTGCCTTAGACCACCCCGGCCCCCTCCCAAGCTCCCGCCTGAAGCCTACCGTCCAGGGCCAGAAGCGAATCATACAGTTTGCACTGGACCTGCCCGGTGCTCTGAGAGGCGCATGACATCCACAGCCCTTCGTAGAGGCCCACGGCAGTGATGATGGCATCTCCTGCATAGGAAGACTGTTTCCACTGTGGCAGGGCAGTGCTGGCGATGATGCCCACCCAGCCACCCAGGGCTAGGAAGTAGCCCAGGAGCTGGAGGCCTGAGTTGGCCATGGCCTAGCGAGAGCTGGAGGGTTCCAGGGCTCAGAGATAGGGCAGGGTCTTGGGGAGCGCTGAGGTCATGGTGGTGGGATCAGCTGGAAGCACAGGACAAGGGGAGGGCAGGAGACAGCTGCCTGACCAGCCACAGAGACAGCCCAGCCAAGACAGTGGCTGCTGGATTCCAGAATGCAGGGGGCGGCCCGGGGCTGGAAAAGGCCAAAACCCGCCCACAGTCAGTCCCCAGCAGGACTCTTGCCTGGCTTCTTGAGGGTGGAGGCGGGACCTGGTGCCCAAGGTGGGTACCCTTGCCCTCCCAACCTCGAGTAAGGAGGGGAGGGGCTAGGAGAAATAACTTCCCCTCCCTCCCAAGGCTTTCCACCAGGGAAAGCCCTTCAGGAGTGTGATTTCAGGGAGAATTCTTCTAATCCCCACCGTGAGCACTGGGGATGGCTTTGCAGTGCTTTTGTCCCTGATCTGAACCTGGGGCTTCTTGCTCACTGACATGAGGATGGAAAAGGATTCTAATTACAGCAAGAAAAACTAGAGTTAGACGTGTGTCTCTCTGTGTGTGTGTGTGTGTGTGTGTGTGTATATGTTGTGTGTATGAGTTGTGTGTATGTGTGTGTGTGAGTGCATGTTATGTGTGTGTTGTGTGTACGAGTTATGTGTGAGTGTGTTGTGTGTATGAGTCATGTGTATGTGTGTGTGAGTGCATGTTATGTGTGTGTTGTGTTATGTGTTTGTGCATGTGTGTGTTCTGTGTGTGTGTTGTGCGTTATGTGTGTGTCTATGTGTGCATGCACACATGTGCCTTGCACATGTGAGGCAGGCACTCTACCACCGAGCTGTACCCCCTAGAGTTAGTTCTTGGAAGGGGCTCTGAGGCTGGATGTACGGACACTAGGCTAGAGCTGAGATGCTGGGGAGAAGAACCCTAGAGCCTGGAAGCCATGCGTATCAAAATAGGGGAAACCAAGCAGGGGCCACGTGCTGTAGGGTCTGTTGGAGTCTGAGGAGTCAGAAGAGGGTCCTCACTTAGCAGGGCCAGCAGCGGCTGCAGGCCAGCCTCAGATGTGGTGGGGAGCTGGGGAGACCTGTGCCAGCATCTGGCCTGGGCCTGGAAGAAGGAGAACCGCTCAACCAGTTAATCTCTCTGCTGGCTGGCTCAGCAGCTCCTGCTGAGACCTCAGACAGCAGCCCTGGGCCCCTAGCTCCAGACCAGCCTGGCAGGGGCAGTGGCCTCTGCACATTCCTGGGGTTCAGCTGCCCCCTCCTAGACCCCTGGCTGCCCCTTCTCACTTAGCCCTCAGGAACAGGGAATGTTTAACTCCCTTGGGTCTCATTAGAAATCCTCTCACGTTCATTTCAGCCCTACAGGCTTGGCATGGGTGCAGGAGGAATGTCACACCCCTGTTCCCACTCCAGCCAACCTCCCAGCCTCCTCCCTGCATCCCCTGCATCCCACTGCCTTTCCCAAGCTGCAACATGGCCAATTTCCTCCTCCACAGCCTCAGCCCCCATTGCAGGGATAAACCCCTAGCCTGCTGCCTTGCATTCTTCACGTGGGTGCCCAGCACTGTCAGACAATGGCAAGCCTGTATGCCTGATCAGGGCGTGGGCTCTGGTATGGCCTGCAGCTAACTAGGAGGGCCTGGGGGAAGCTGGGCAAGGGGTGAGTGCGGACCCACACACTCCGTCCCTCTGACTTCCTGTGTACTCAGGACCTGCTTCTTGATGTAGCCCGCCAATCCCGAAATACCAATGGGGTCCAGAATGGTGACAGAGAGGATGGTTCCAACTTCAAATTCTGCTGCCATGCATGACAAACAATAGGACCAAAGGAGAGGGGAGTGAGTGGTGCTTACAGCCCAGAGTGAGCAAAAGACCTCAGGGGGCATGAGACCCTGATAACCTCAAGCAGGCCTTCCAGGTAGGCAGGTAACTGGGATGTGTGTGGTGCACCTCTCCCCATGTCTTTACCTTTCTGCTTTTTGGAGAGAGGCATCCAGTGCAGACAGGGAAGGGACATACGATGAGAGAGAGAGAGAGAGAGAGAGAGAGAGAGAGAGAGAGAGAGAGAGAGAGAGAGAGAGAGAGAGAGAGAGAACTGTGTGGCCTCAGTGTCTTCTTTCTTAAAGGGACACTGCTTTGCTGAGCTGGGATGATTCTTAGGGGAAGCAGACAAAATCCTTCCTTCTTAAGCTGGGCCTTGGCCTCTTGCAAAGACTTTACTGTGAGGAAGAATCAGGGATCACCCTGACCTTGGGAGCATTGTCAGATACCTGAGTCCTGGAGCACTAGCTGGGACCCCTGTCTTCAGACATGTAAGAGTTAATGCAGACAGAAGATGGTCACTGTCCCCAGAGCTATGGTGTCCCAGATGTGAAGCCTGAGGGGAAGGAGGATGTCCCATGTCTCCATTCTAGACATTCCCTTAAGCCCCACCCTAAGGACCCAGAACCTCCATGGTTCTTTTATGTTTTGTTTGAGCCCTGGCTGTCCTGGAACTTTGCTCTGTGGATCAGGCTGGCCTTGAACTCAGAAATCCACCTGCCTCTGTCTCCTAAGTGCTAGGAGTAAAGGTGTGTGCCACTGCCCAGCAGAGACCTCCATGATTCTTACATCTTCCCCTGAAGCCCTTCCCATTGCTTTCCCCTTTGTTATTGGGGACTTGCTGTGTTCTACATAAGCATCACCTGCTTCCCCAACAGCCTCCCTGTACCAATGTTCCAAAGCCATCTGTAATTCAAGTCCTGCTCCCCGAAGGAAAGTTCCCTAGTCTAGTATAGCTTCTCTACCCTAGGGAACCTACCATTCTTGGTGGTCCTGCAGCCCAGTGACTCTCAGGCATGCAGAGAGGACCAGAAGGCTCAGGGTTCTCAGCCCAGCGTCTCATCAGAGCTGATGGGAACTGCCCAGGTGGACACAAGTCACAGTTAAAAATAAATAAATAGGGCTGGAGAGATGGCTCAAAGGCTAAGAGCACTGTTCTTCCAGAGGTCCTGAGTTCAATTGGTGGCTCACAACTATCTATGATGACATCTGGTACCCTCTTCAGTATACTGTATACATAATAAATAAATCTTTAAAAATAAATAAATAAATAAAATGTTTTCATTTCTGAAGCATACTGGCTTTTCCGTGGCTACTTAAAAGTCTTATGTTAGCTTGTCTTTGTCCTCAGTTGAAAAATATGGGTAATACCGGGGCTGGAGAGATGGCTCAGCGGTTAAGAGCACCATCTGCTCTTCCAGAGGACCCGGCTTCAATTCCCAGCACCCACATGGCAGCTAACAACTGTCTGTAGTTCCAGTTCCAGGCAAACACCAAGGCAAATAAATAAATAAATAAATGTGTAAAAAAAAAAAAAAAAGAAAAGAAAAATAGGGGTAATACCATTTGCCTGCCTAGTTCATGAGGTTATTAAGATTATAAGTGGCTGACCGAAGCTGTCCCCAAGATATTAGCTCTAGGATGCTACCTCCCTTGTGCTGCCTCATCCTGGCATGGCACACTACTGAAGGCTGGAAGCTGGCTGCCACCCTTTACACGACTGCGCCAAACTGAGGGCAGCCTTAGTAGGTATGTGTTGATCATTGATGGGTTGGTATAAAAGTTCATTGTTTTTCCTCTCATAATGAAATACCAGGTACTGGTCCACTGTCCTCTCCCATGGCTGGTTAAGAGGGTCTGATTCAGTTCGTTGCAATCTATTATTTTCCTTGTAGCTGCCATGGGAAATTGGAGACTCAGTGCCAGCCTTACCACCCCCAACTGGGTCAAATTCCCTGAACAACCACAGGCTCAGGACAGAAATGACTCACCTTGGTCCCCACAGCAAGAAAGGAGGATAGTCAACCATGTGCCACCCTCAGCTGCTCTGCCTGTCCAGGCATGGCTGAGCCGCCAAACTGAAATCCCACAATCCTCTGCATGTTTCCATCCACTGCTCATTGGTTTCCCCCTTCCTAAGGCCCATAGGCAACTTGAGGCTGCACTGGGAGGCTCAGAGGTCCACTGTCTAACCATGACAAGGACACCTTGCAGTGCATAGGGCAGTTTAGTGATGTCTTCACCTTGGGAACAGCACCGTGTCCAGATCTCTGGTGTTCCCTACCCCAGCTCTGCAGCTTCCCTAGGCACCAGAAACCAATGAGTGTCACGTCATGCCCATATCTTCTCTGGGTTTGCTGAATTGTTCCTTATGCCTGTGACACTCCCACGGTCTGTCTCCACCCCAGGTATATTGCTAGCCTGCTCTTCTACACACTTTCCTAACATAGACAGAGCATGTGCAATTGCTTCTCAGCTGGGACCCTGCCAGCACTCACTGCTTCTGGGTGAGGCTCTCTCGACTAAGTTACATACATTTACCTTGGTCCTATTGCCACCAAAAGCATTTTACCTATTGTGAGCTCAAAAGAGGCAGTCTGCTGTCAGCATGTAGTTGGCATGCACTGAAATTGTAAAGGCCAGTGGTGACACACACCCTTAATCCCAGCACTCAGGTGGCAGAGGCAGGCACATTTCTGAGTCTAAGCTGATCTACAGAGGGAGTTCCAGGACAGCCAGGGATACACAGAGAAACCCTGTCTTGAAAAGCCAACAAACCAGCTGGGTGGTGTTGGTTCATGCCTTTAATCCCAGCACTTAGGAGGCAGAGGCAGGTGGATCTTTATGAGTTCAAGACCAGCCTGGTCTACAAAGTGAGTTCTAAGACAGTCAGGACTGCTACACAGAGAAACCCGTCTTTAAAACAAAATGAAACCAAACAAACAACAAAAAAACCTCAAAACAACAACAACAAAAACCAAACAAACAAAAATTGTAAAAGGTATCTGCCCCAATACAGAAACTTCTGGAAAATCAGGATGAGGCCAATGTAGAGTTCTATAGTGTGGACCTGCTTCTGTTGTGTCAGGTGCTGTTTGAAGAGTTTTTTTGAGCTCAGTACATGGGTCTCACACACACACACACACACACACACACACACACACACACACACACACCCGTCTTAGTGAGGAAATAGCTCGGACACTTCATGCTCTGGATCTTCAGTCAGTGCCCAGGCCAAGTCCATGCCCTTCCTATAATGTACCCTTTAGTCTTCTCTACATCAAGTACTTCACACAGGTCAGACAGAAAGGTCAAGCAATGGTAACAGGAGCAGTGACCATTCCATCAGCACATCCTCAGCTTGGGACAGTCTACCTAGCCACGCAGTTTGCCACACTCAGGTAACTCCTGCAAAGTTGGTAGGCTCTTAGTGCTTCTCCCTCATTCATGTCTTGTGCACGCCCTCACCCAAACATCTCTGGGAAGTTCTGATGTCCTTGTTGTCAAACGCAGAGGTAGACGCTCAGCTCTCACTGTTTTTAATTTGAGAAACGATCTTATGTAGTCCAGGCTGGTCCTGAACTCTGATCCTCCTCTCTCCACCTCTATAGTTACAGGTGAGGACCAGCACACCAGGATTTCAGTTCTCACCTTGTTCAGCTTCTGGACATCATTTGTCACCACGACCTTGATCTGTACCTAGACCAGGGGAAGGCCTTGCTATTCCCATGGGTCTGAGGCATTGGGGTCATTTACACGACCATGCTCATGCCAGCAATACGCATTCATGCAGGACTTCATTGGCTCCCACACATGAGCTCTTCCTTCTTGAAATGCCCTTGGCGAGGGTGGTGGGGCAGGTGGTGGACCCATCTCTCAAGATGAACTATTTTGAGTTCTGTATGCTCCTCTCTCGGCTTCACACACCAGTCACATGCCTCTCAAACTCACCCTTAGCACACCCACCCAGGTTCCTGCTGGTCAGATCTCACTTTCCTCCAACAGTGTACCACCCTCTCCCACCTCATCTAGTGACCTAACTTCCAAATGCTCCTGCTCAAACCTCGTCACAAGCCTCCAGCACCTCCTGTTGGCACCCCTTGGAACTGATGTAAGACTCGGGCCTCCTCTCCCTCTCATCACTCCGGCCGAATCGGCCGGCTCCATTCCTGTTCCAGCAGCTTATTCACCACACATTTATTACTCAAGGAGACTTTTAATATGTTAGTCACATCTTGATGCTCCAAGCTCCAGGGCCTTCAGCGTCTGACCAACCATCTCCCCTTCTCTTCCTGGTCTACCCTGCTCCTGCATTAGTCTTTTTTTTTTTTTTTTTTTTTTTTAAGATTTGTTTTTATTTGTACGTGTGTATGCCATGTTTATGCTGGTGCCAGAAGAAGGCATCAGATTCCCTGGGGCTGGAGTTACAGGTGGTTATAAAGCCCCCTGATATGGGATGCAAAGACTGGCGAAGGCTCTGACCTGGTGAGTCACTTCTTCTGACCCTCATCAACTTTCCTGCTGTTTCTCCTGCCTTGGGGCTCTGCCTTGACTTTCTAGATCAAGGCTTAGGATATACAAACCACACAGATGATATTCACACATTTATTAAGTAGCTCCTATAAAGTATAGCCCTGCGGACCAGCCTTGCTTTGCTCCCTCTCATAATCCCAGCACCAGGCTGCTGCTTACTAAATAAATAGTTTGGCTGACTAAATGGTTGTTCAGGTACAGGTTCCTGTCCTACGGCATCTTCAGCATGAAGACTGGGTGCCCACTATATGGCCATGAATCCCCAGTTCCATGTTTTTGGTCCTTCAGGGCATCATGCTGCACATGAAGCTCTCAGGTTTAGGCTCTGAAGCCAGTGGAACAGAAAGCATGTGGCTACCCCTGAGTAATATGCCAGAGCACTACTTGCTGCGGCTCTCCGCCAGGAGAGAATTAGTAACAATCCAGATGCTTTGTCCACAGCTTTAAAGTTTATAAAGTGCTGCCATACTGGGCCCTATATCTGGGCCACACAGATCCCACAGAAGATGGGCACAGTGAGGACCAGGATGCTCCTTCTGTGGTAACAACCCAGGGTACCTGGGTTAAGCATCTGGCCTAAGGTTGCACAGGAAGTGACCCAGTGAGTACTGGGCTAGGCCCTTCCTGTATGGCATGGGCCACTACATGGCCCAGAGTAACTGCTACCAAATATGGTGTCTGGGGTAGAATGGAAATATTCCCTCTCTTGGAACAAACCACAAAATGAAAAAACACCAATCATTTATTCTTTGGTTGTCTATACAGACACTTAAATATCACACTGCTGTCAGGCAGTTGCCTATGTAAGCCCCATGGTGGCTCTGGGCCTTCGTCCTGAGCCTTCAGCCAAGCTCGCAGAAGAGCGGCATCCTGCCGAATCCACTCTAAGAACAGTAGCACCATGGGAAGGCTGTGGGCAGGATCCTTTGGCTGGTTAGCACACAAAAGGGCCTCTTACTCTGCAGTCCTGAGAGGCTGGGAGGTCCAGGCTGCAGCATGGAGTTCCCACTGGTCCAATGACGTCACCCATGTGTGACCTAGCTGTTATCATAGCTCATCTTTGTGCAGCGACTCTCTGTCTGACAGAGCTTCTTCTCCAGGTTTCGGGGCGCCCTGTTGGTCATTCAGGGTTTGCTTCTGGGGGAAGTCCACTTCTTCTGGACTGAACAGCATCTTCACCAGATCATCAGCCTGCACTCTGTCCTGCAACGGCAAGCTATCTCCTCAGCAAGCCCCAGAGAGAACAGCCTCGAAGCCATAGGGCCTCTGGGAGCACCTCCTTCCCAGCAGGCCTAGGCTCTGGTGCCAAGGAGTGACCTAAGGACTGCACAGCATGCTTACCCTGGTCTCCCACTTACACGTAAAAAGGAAGGTCCAGGGGGGTGGGGCAGAATACCTGCAGTAAGTGCACTGGGGTGGGGAGCCCCTAGCCTAGAACTCCTTTATAACTTGACCACTAGGCTCAGAGAAAGGACCTAGAGCCTTTCAGAAACAAACAGCCCTCCCGACAGCTCTTACTCGCTCACTGTGTCGAGGATCCAGCGTGAACCACAGGGCGATGGCACAGCGTTGCCCCCTGGTGACGGCCTTCACCCCGTGTGGGTTCTCCGTGCCGGAAGAGAATCCTACAGCCCTTCCACACTGAGGCTGCACCTCTGCCTATGGGGAGGAAAGAGGGACAATGGGAAAAGGTCTCAGGAGAGTAATGGATAATTAGGAACAGGACTCAGAGAACAGTCAGAGGAGAGTTGCCATAGCCCAAAGACCCTGGCCTGGGGACATCAGCTCTAGAGATCAGGGGACAGGGGAGCACTCACCGTCACAGTCTTGGCATCTAGTTCAGTGAAGTAAAAGCTTCCTCCATCAAAGTCCCCATTGAGGTAGAGGATGGCACTGGGAAGGCAGGGACCAGACATGGCTCACCCCTGTTCCCAGGAACCCTCCTCTGTATGTTTCCAACCAGCAGCTGGAGGCCACAAGCTTTTCTGAAGCCACAGCCATCTCACAAGGTCCCCCACCCACCCGGAGACTCCATCATATCCTAGCTAATGTGTGCCAAACTCATGATGCCCTCCTATCCCCACCCCTCCTGAGGGGTCCCCTACCATCTGTCTTCCTATATGGGGACTGACCTCTACAGACAGCTTTCCTCTGCCTGTGTGCACACGCACATGTGCACCAAGGGTGGGGAGGCAGAGTGCAGGACATAGAGCAACTTCCAAGGGCAAACCCGGTGCCCTCGACCACACCTGCTGCGTTCATTCACCTGTAGTCCCGGAAGGTGTAGGCAGGGGGCTCCTTGACGCACTCGAGGGTCTCGGCATTGAGGATGCAGTTATCCACGTGGACCGGGTGGCTACTGTCCTTCCTCTCAGCCTGCGACTCTGAGGCCGAGATCATTCGTTAGCGTGGGACATCCAGGAGACATAGCGAGAGGCTCCCTTGCTGACACATGGGGCAGGGGATGGAGGGGTGTCCCAGATGTACGGGAGTCTATGGAACTGTCATGTACTGGTTAAGCTGTGCTTAAGCTGCAGCTTAGCGATTAGGATAAGATTTTGGGGTGAATAGGGTGCAGCCCACACAGGGTGCCAACAAGGCAGGTCCTGGGCTGAGTACCATCACCCTGGGAAAGCTAGAGACTTTCTGAAATAGGAAGGACCACAGCAGTAAATAGAGGAAGCTGGTGGGCGCAGGGTCCACTGACTCAGTCTTCTAGCAGGCCTGCAGGAGGGGTGATGCAGATGAACAGAAGCAGCATAGTGCAGCCGGAGAAGTGGGGCTCGGGGATGGGGATGGGGATGGGGATGAGGATGAGGATGGGTGGGACATGGAAAGAGACCAGACAGGATGGCTGTAAACTGCCAGCAGATCGCACCTTCTTCCAGTGTGAACCTTGGCACTTTCTGTGGGGGTGGCAGATGCCGCCTCATTGGCTCCAGCCAGTCACCAGTGCCCGCCTATCTCCCTGGACACCTCTCCTATGGCATCACTTCTCTGTGCCTCCTCGCCACTTTCAGATTTCCAGCCTTCCTCCTCACCATGGTCATTGCTGACCAGCTCCCCTGCCTCTAGCCTCTAGTCTGATCCATCTGCTCCCAGTCCCTTAACGTACAGCAGCAACATTCATCTTTTAACAATGAAGGTGGTGCCAAGCCCTTCACCATCTGCTGACTCCCAGCACCGGCACTGACTCATCCACCTGGGGCTCTGTGGCACACAGTCAAGCGCCTGACACATTCCTTTGGTGTGTCCAGATTTTCTTAGCGCTTTTAACACCCCAAGGGAGAGAAATGCCTTCCAGTGCCTGTCACTTTCCAAGGAGGTGTCAGCGCATCTTCTGAATGCTATAGCAGGACAGAGCTGGCTGCAGGCCACATGTGATTTCTGTAGTCTGGCTCTGCCTCACCCCTGCTCAGGAAAGTGTAGAGGATCTGAGGAAGACGAACAAGGTCTTGCTCCTCTCTGACTTCAAATGCCCTGGCTTCCACACAAGACTGCTATATCTAACAATTACTGAGAGGGCCTGCTGCACAGTGCAGGGCGGGGTCAAAGGAGACAACATGAACTGCAGAACGTGGTTCTCTGTGAGCTGGCAACATTCTTAATTCCCTCAGCTTCCACTCCGTCAGAACCAGTCTCCCTGGTTTGAGGGTTTCCTGCTTCCCCGTGAACTCCATCAACACATTCACCCTGCAAACTTCCCACCACCTCCCCTGGAAGGCTTCCTGACCCCTGCCTACTTGACTGGGTCTTCCTCCATGCTACTGTCAGACTCAACACGCTGGGCTGCAGCCCACATACCTGTGCCAGTTTCCCAGCCAGCATGAAGGGACACGGGCACGCCCTAGTCTTCTCCATGTCCTCAGTGTCTAGCACAGTGCCAGGGCACAGCCTACTCCTGAGAAGCTGCAGGGGTGATGAGGCCCACCTTCTATTGCAGTGCGGCACACCAGGTGGGAATACGAGAAGTAGAGGGGTGTGTCCAGGCGGAAGTAGGACTCCATGACACGGCGAACCTTCTCTGTCACATTGTAGTACATGTGGGCACTCTGCAGAGGAACTTTCCCTTCCTGCCCAAGCTGCAAAGAACACTGGTGGTCAGCTGCCCAGACTCTCCTCAGGCTGTGAGGACACTGAGGTACAAGGCTGCATGCTGAGAACATCTCCCATCCCGCTGCTGAAGGAGCAATCTCTCTGCTCCCTGCACCCCGCAGTGTCTCCTCTCTCCTTCTTATTTCATGTACCCTGCTCAGGAACACACCCTGTGGGATCAGCCTTGATTCTCAGCCAGCCCACACGTCTCGTCCTATCTCATCCGCCTCATTTTTATTGCGCCTCATCTAACAGCCAAGATTCACAAGGAAATCTCCTGAGCGTAATTTACCCTCTCCCTGGCAGCTGAAATGTCAGCAGTGAGACACTTCTCCCATCCCTCCTCCTCAGAGCTGGACTGTCCTCCTCCCCCTTCCTGGCCAGCAGAGCCAGCAGAGCCCCCTCCCCCATTCCATGCTCTAGAGAGCCAAGATAACCTTTACCTTGAGAGCTTTGAGGACAGTGACACCAAAGAACTTCTCATTTGGGGTGTGTGGAGAGGTATGACCTCGGTAGCCATCTCCTGAAGTTGCTGCTGCCTAAAACCAAGGCAGAGTTAGTCAGGGCAGCCGAGCCACCTGATGGTTAAGAGCTGACAACTGTGGGCTACGGGGATTGCTGAGCCTAAGGAGGAGGGACTTGGAAGGAGTGCGACCCTTACATTGGTCAGTCTCTGCAGCTCCTGGCACTCCTCACCAGAGATCACACCGTCCATCACCACCCGCTGGGAGCCGTTCAAGACTTTAGAGTTCATAGTGAGACTGATGCCTTCATACAGCAAGGGGCCACCTGCAAATCAAGGTCAAGACTAAGTCCCACAGAGGCTCTGCCCAAGGCCTCCTTGGAAAGAACAGGCAATCCAGAGAAATCCCTAGCTGGTCACTTCCAAATCCAGGATAGTCCAGAGGGTAGGATCAGGAGGTTCAAATCCTTGGCCCCACTCTGCTGGCAAACAACCGCTGGCATGGGGCTCCACCCACTGAGTAAATCGTCTTAAAACACGAACTCCAGACTTAAAGAACTGGGCATGATCCCTGAATTTATCGCTTACTATGTGACCTTAGCAAATTACTTAACCACTCTGAGGTTAATGAAAACAAAAACAAAAAACCCTTTGATGTGTATGGGTGTTTTGCATGCATGTATATCTGTGTACCATATGTGTGCTTGATGCCCAAGGAATTCAGAAGAAATCAGAGATAGTTTTGAGCCACCCTGTGGGTGCTGGGACTCAAACCTGGGTCTTCAGGAAGAGTAGTTAGTGCTCTCACTGCTAAGTCATCTCTTCAGACCCATTTTCTTCCTTCTTAGATTTATTTATTTATTTATTGTGTTTACAGTGTTCTGCTTGCACACCAGAAGAGGGCACCTCATTCTAGATGGTTGTGAGCCACCTTGTGGTTGCTGGGAATTGAACTCAGGTCCTCTGAGCCATCTCTCCAGCCCCCACCTCCCTCCCTTTTTTTCAAGGCAGAATCTCACTGTGTAGACCAGACTGGCCTCACACCCAGAGATCTGCTGCTAGCCTTTGTGGGATTAAAGGCATGAACCACCACACCCAGCCCTGATTTTTTTTTTTTTTTTTTTTTTTTTTTTTTTTAAAGATTTATTTATTTATTATGCATACAGTTTTACAGAAGAGGGCACCAGACCTCATCATAGATGGTTGTGAGCCACCATGTGGTTTTGCTGGGAATTGAACTCAGGTCCTCTGGAAGAACAGTCAGTGCTCTTAACCTCTGAGCCATCTCTCCAGCCCCCCAGCCCTGATTTTTAATCAGTTACTCTAATAGCACCTACCTTAGAAGTCTGACAACAGGTTAATGTGAACAACAAATAAGGCAAGTTAAACCCTCAGGATAGTATTTGGTTCATAGTAAATGTTGCCCATGGTGTCTTCATCATCACACCAACTACATCAGTAACCTTGCTTGCAGTCTGCTACCTGACTTCTCAGACACGATGAGAAGCAAGGAAGACAGCAAGTGCCTTCTGAGAACAAAGCAGTGCTGGACAGACTTTCCACATGCTAATCCTGTTCAATTTACCCCATCAATAGCAAAGGCCAACGCTTTCCTGTGATTGTAAGGTGTCTGCCGGTCCACACTAGAGACCCGGCTCAACCCCATCTACCTGCTGACCTCATGAGTGATGCAACAGAGAAAGCCTAACACCTGAAGATGGCACTACCCATTTCCAAGTCAGACATACCGTAGTGCCCTTACAGATCAGAAGGGGGAGGTAAGGCCTCTCTGTGGTGTCTTTAGGGGCAGAGATGGTGAGAAGTACATCAGCGGTAGGACAAGCATGAGCAACAACCTGTGGGTCAATGGCAGGCTCAGGAGACCAGAAGCAGCCATCCCATCTGATGCAGAGGCATGGAGGATGCACAAATGGAGGCTATGAACATTCAGAAGACGTGTATGGAGGATACGTGACTTTGAGGAAGCATGCATGGTCCGGGTGTTTGGAAGACAGGCCTGGCATCTGTGTGTGGGAAAGGATAAGATCAGATAGGAGGTGACTGGGCCTACCTGGGCCAAAGGCAATGGAAAAGGAAAAGGCAGGAGAGAGGGGGAGCAGGAAACAGCCATCACTGAGGGCCAGGAGCATGGTACCCGGAGCAGAGACGACAGGAAGGTTCTGACTTTGATAACGTGAGTGGTGAGAAGGGAGTCTGGAGAGGGAGGCAGGAAGTTTATGTCATCCACACTTACTGTGCCTATTCTATTCTAACTGTGTCACAGGAATCCCACTTCTTAGCCAAAGGCCCATTCTCAGGGCTGTCGGGATGGCATCTGTGGTGTATTGGGTGTGAAGGGAGTCTCAGTGCCTGCTCTACAAGCAGAAGCTGGCATATGATGGGCTGAGCAAAGCCCTCATGAGTGCTGCTGCCTGGTGAGTGTGTGCTGCCCACAACACAGGCATGCCACCCTCAACACAGGCATGCCACCCTCTGCTAGCTCACCTTCCCTCGTCAGTCTGCTCACATCCAGTGACTCCTTGGTCTTCTCCTCCACGAGGGTCTCTATCTCCTTCATAAGGTTGCCGATCTCCTGGGAGATGCGGACTGCGGTTTCGCGTTCTGACCTGTGAGCATAGCAGTGTTGAAGGTTGTTGGGGACAGCCTCGAGTCCCACCCCAACTTCCCAGACTGGACCTGCCCAACCCTGGCTGGGAGTTCCCATCTGCCTGGGCACAGGAAGCCTCAAGCGCTTCGTCAGAATGATCCAACCATGTCATTTCTACAAGGCCCTCACTTCTGTTTCTCTTGCAGTCTCTTGGGAATCACCTCTTCCGGAGTCCATGAGTCCTGAGGTGGGTCAGAATAACAAGTAAGAGTGACTTAATCTTCCAAGTCCCATGGGGCCTCCAGGAGTCCACTGCCTCGATGCCTCACGGCCTGTGAGGAGGTGGGGGGCTCCTAGAACCCATGACTTTTAGAGACCCAGAGTTCACTTTGTCTCCTATCCTCAAGGTCCATACATCCCACGCTTGGCTTAGCCTTGGACAGTCTCTCCTCAGAGTTGGGTAGTGTGGACTCCCTCATATCCCGGTGCCTCCCTCTTCCCCTGCCTTCTAGCTCCTGCTTTGGCTCACCGGATCCACAAAGGGAATTCCAAAAATGTCATAAGCGAAGAAAAGCAGTTCCTTCTCCAGCAGGCTTCGCTGTCGGTAATCCTGGGCATTCTAAGGAAACAAAAAGTCACCTAGAATTTAGCCCTAGCCTTTAGCCTTAGGGTGGCCTTCCCTGGTATATTACATTTCTCTATGTGACTGAAGTATTTTCCCATCACAGGTTATGTGTTGCTCAATCTCTTGTGCTCAAGAAGACACCACCCACCCTCTCCCGAGGACAGCATAACCTAGCTTCAGTGGAGGGAAGAAGATCCCAGTGGATCTCTGAAACAGAAGATCTGATGATCCTCAGAATGGAACATGTGCTTCACAGCCTGAAGAGTCCATTTTTGCTTTTTGCAATTCTGGGGACTGAATGCTAGCAAGCCCTTTACCAACTGAGCTTTATCTGCGGGCCTCTTTTTACTTTTCTTGTTATATTTTATTTACTTTGTGTGTCCTGGAGTGTTTGACTTCCACTATGCATGTGTGGAGGGTAACTTTGTGAAGTCTGTTGTCTCCATCACCTTTATGAGGGTTCTGTAGACTGAACTCAGGTCACAGCTTGTGTGGCAAACACCTTTTTTTGATTAGAATTTTTAATCCTATTTATTTCTTTATTGCACGTGCATTCACGTGCACGTGTCTGTGTGAGTGTATACATACATGTGCTGCAGCATGGGTATGGAGGTCAGAGGACAATTTCCCAGTTCCCTCCTTGCACAACATGGCTCCAGAGGTCAAACTCAGGTCACGAGGCTTGGCAGCAAGCGTCTTCACCCACTTAGCCACCTTGCCTGCCATTTTTGTTTGGAGACCAGGTCTTACTATGTAGCCTAGGCTAGCCTTGAGCTTTTGATCCTTCTGCCTTTGCTTCCTGAGTTGGAAGCTCATGGGGTCAGACTGTTAACTTTCATCTTACAGATGAAGGAGAAGCAGGACTGTAAATGACACCACATTCAGACCAGGGTTTGGGGTCCTCATGTACTTGCTACTTGGCCATCCGCCACCCCTCAAAATGACCAGACCCTATCCCTCCCTCAAGGTGGATAGCTGCAGAACAGCTAAGACTGGCGCTCTGACATCCCATGTATGCTGAAGGGGAGGGCTTACCCACGGCAGGGAAACTGAGTCCCTTCTGGGGTCACACCTTTCCCCAGGTCCCCTGTTCCAAGCAGCAGAAGGAAGAGAAAAAGAAAGTAATAAAAGTGAGATAGTTCAGGGGGACATGTTAAAGGAGTCCACTCTATCAGCTACCAGAATCACCCAAGAGGAAGAAGAAATCTCAAGGAGTTTAAATTATTGGCTTCCTCCTCCAGATGCCACACACCAAGCCATGTGTGTTACCTCATTTATCTGTTGCCAACAAGTCAATGAGGATGCAGGATGCAGACCCCACTGCTGATACTTGTTTGCTTACAATGACTTACTGAGTGTCAGCCATGTGTGGAACCATGTCAGTACAGAGACAATGACTGAGTGTCAGCCATGTGTCAGGAACCATGTCAGTACAGGGACAAAGCAGACAGCAGATTCCAGTCGCTACTAACTAGTAATATCCACTGCACAAGTAATTTCACCCTCATGTTCTTATAGCTCCAGCAGGCAACATGCCTACTTAGGGGATAGCCATGCTGATTACAAAGGGAAAAGGCCTGGGCTGGGGCAATGCTAGCTACTTCCTTCCCAGAGGAGAGTTTTAGGTAAACATTCCCAGGTGGAGGATTTTCCTTCCCCTTTCCAGGCTCACTACCAGGATAATAAGAAAGGAAAAAAGTATTAACAAGCAAGACAAAAGACTGCAAGGGCTTTCTAGAGCTAGATGGACACCATCTAGTGGCCAAGAAGGACAACTACAAGAAAGCAAGTGTCACCTAGGAGGGGCTGACAACAGGATTATTTTCTCTGGAGATTCAATTTCAGAGCTGGGGCTGGAGAGATGGCTCAGCGGTTAAGAGCACTGACTGTTCTTCCAGAGGACCTGAGTTCGATTCCCAGCATCCACATGGCAGCTAACAACTGTCTGTAATTCCAAGATCTAACACCCTTACACAGTTATACATGCAGGCAAACCAAGTCATATAAAATAAATAAATAAATATTCAATTTCAGAGCTATGTGGGCAGAACCGTGGCTTCCCCTTCAGATCTAAGTCTGTGCTAGCTGCCTAGGCTTTCTTCTTTTAGAGATGTGAAAAATACTGATAGGAAAGAACAGACAATGACGGGGAAATGCACTCGGGAGGGAACAGAACCAGAGACCTATTATAAAGGAAACAGCACTGACTTTGGGCAAAGGGCACCCAGCATCTGGGTTGGGTGTCAAGTGGGACAGAGGAATCTCTGTGCGCCAATATGAAGAATGTACATCCAAATCCAAGGATGCTGTGTGGCTCTGGCATGTTCTACAAACTCCTGGTGTTCCTCCCACCTTGAGTGACAAGCTGAGTGCGAAACCCACCCTGCACCAGCACCAGCGCCACTCTCCTGCTTCTGACTGGGCTCAGTCAGAAGCTGCCCTCACTGAAGCAAGTCTCTCACCTTCCGGGGGCTGATGGAGCTGGCCTCTTCTTCTCCAAGCATGGCTGTATAATAGGCCAGATTCTGGCTCATCACCTCATCATTGGGGAAGAAGAGGAGGTAGGTCTTGGCGCATTCAATAGCCTGTGTGTAGTTCCCAACTGTAAAGGAAAAAAAGAAAATGTCTTTGAGAAACGAGTGTAATCATGGTACCAACATCCACTTAGCATCTGGTTGCAGAGAAGCCTTGAGGCCATAATGACAGGACAGAGTAGTACTTGCTATACGCCATGACTTTTTAGAAGAGGATGATTATAATAGATTATAAACAGATCTCTTCAACTCAACATATACTCATGGATATACCATAATGGGCCAGCAGGTACCCAGTAAACAACTGCTGATTTACTGGGTTTGGATATTTTTTAGTCCCTTGACCCTGAGATAAGGGCTGGGCACCTTGAAGCTGGTTCAACAGTAGTACATCTTTCCTTTTGCTATTCACTTTAATTCAAACACAAAATTAGATTACCAAGGTACAAAGGAACAAAAGAAAGAGGCTCTGGAGTCCTCTGTTCTTAGCCTTTGGGACACTGAAATTCACTATGTGGGCCATTGGCTTCTGACAAAATACCCAGGAATCACTGGGCAGGTTGCCTCCCAGACACAGTGAGGAAGAAGAGTAGATGCAAACCCTGCCCGCCTGGCTAACCATCGTAGTTGAGGCATCAAAGAGAAGCGAGAAAGCAAGCCTTACTGTTATAGTAGGCAAACTGTAGGTAGTTATAGTGGGAAGGGAAGAAGTCTTCAAACGGCTTTTCTCGGCTCGGGTGGGATGCCAGCTCCGTGACACAGTTCTGCTTACAGCTGAGGACCTGCACATAATGATCTGAAAGGAACCAATGAGGAATACTAAAGTCATTTTTTTTAGCATTCAAATTCTGGCTATGACGGACAGATTGAAGTGGAAAGCAATCTCTGTGTGGTGTTACGTGCGTAGATGTGTGCATGTGTGTGTGCGGGTGTATGGTATGTGAATGCACTCGTGTAGAGGTCAGAGGTGATATCAGGTGTCTTCCTCCATCATTTCTCACTCTATCATTATTATTTTCAAGAAGCTCATCCATGGTCTGCCATCAAGCTCCAGTACAGGGATTACATGTGTGTACCACTGTGCTTGGCTTTCATGTGGGTACTTAGGGATTTGAACTCAGATCCTTTTGCTTGTGCATCAGGCACTCTACCCACCGAGGCATCTCTCTAGCTCCTGGAAGGCTATTTTTAGTCAGAATTCCAGATTTACGAAACTGAGGATGGGGCTGGGCAGTGGTGATGTACATCTTTAATCCCAACACTAGGGAGGGAGAGGCAGGTGGTATCTGTGAGTTCAAGGCCAGCCTGGTCTATAAAGTGAGTTCCATGATAGCCAGGGCTACACAGAGAAACTCTGTCTTGAAAAACTTAAAACAAAACAAACAAAGGAAGAACTTGAGGATGAGGTTGCAGATAGTGTGTGCGTGCATCAATTTGACCTGACAGCCCTGGGAGGCTTGATGAAGCCAAGCTCTGGATGGACGTACCTGTGATGGCCTGGAAGAGGTCAGCGCTGTACTCTAGGTAGTTGTAGCCATCATAGTCATAGGGCCCTTCACAGAGAGCTCGGCACTCCTCATCAGCCACAAAGTACTCCTGCAGTGCGGCCTCTAGGTGGGGCACAGCCTCCTCAGCTTTCTCCTCCGAGTAGAGTCGCACTCCTAGCCGAAACTCATGCTACTGGAGGGAAGGGATACTCAAAACAGGCTCTGGAGGAACCCCTCACCTTGTCCTAAGTCACTGACACAGAGGCCTTAAACCCTACCTTTAAAGTATGAATGGGAAGGAGGAACCTGGGCGCAGCTACATAATAAAGACTGCTAGCAAACAGGCTTCCCAGTACCCTTTGAATTTATAACTCTTGATGCAGGGGAAAGACAGAGTTACAGTTTTCAAATCATGGGCTACAGAAAGATGGCCCAGTGATTAAGAACATGTACTTCCAGAGTACCTCAGTTTAGTTCCTAACACCCACAACAGGGTGGCTCACAACGGCCAGGGGACATGATATCTTCTTCTGGCCTCTTCAGGTATCCACATAAATGTTCTCTCTCTCTCCACACACATTAACAATAAATCATAAACCACCCCTAGCCCCCTCACACAGGTCAGGCAGGCATCAAACGCACTAAATACATGTGTCTAACCTTGAAATCCTGATTTCTGATTTGATTTTTTCTGTCTCCTCAGTACTAGAATTACAGGGGTATGCCATCTGCAAGTTTCCTTTTAAAAGTCACCGGGGGGGGGGGGGGGGGGGGGGGGGGGGGGCGGCTGGAGAAATGGCTCAGAGGTTAAGAGTGCTGACTGCTCTTCTGGAGGTCCTGAGTTCGATTCCCAGGAACAACATGGTGGCTCACAACCATCTGTAATGAGATCTGGTACCCTATTCTGTACACTATATATGTAACAAATAAATAAATATTTTTTAAAAAGTCACCCTGGGAGGCTGGAGAGATGGCTCAGCGGTTAAGAGCACCATCTGCTCTTCCAGAGGACCCGGGTTCGATTCCCAGCACCCACATGGCAGCTAACAACTGTCTGTAGTTCCAGTTCCAGGCAAACACCAAGGCAAATAAATAAATAAAGTTAAAAAAAAAAAAAGTCACCCTGGGACTGGGAGTGGTAGAGTGCTTAGTATGTGTACTGTGTATGTGTAATGCCATTCTGATAGTGTTTCTTATATTTGTATGTATATATGAATATATATAAATATATATAAATGTATTTTTGTACAAACCTAGTGCTGTTCCATCAGTGACTATATCCCCAGGCTCTCTAGTGTTCTTATTTATAAACTATTAAAATGACAGAGAACATAAATTCTTGATGAAAATGCTATTCAAATGTTAGATTAAAAAGATGCTGAAAACATACATAAAATAAAATACTAAATTAGGTTAAAGAATTAATTATGGAAGACTTGAGGCCAGCTTGGACACACAGTACCAGTAGCAGCTCTGACAAACACACACACACACACACACACACACACACACACACACACACACACACACACACACACGGGGAGAGTGGGGGGGTGAGAGAGTGTCTTTTCACCATATGGGGCTTGGCCTCCAGATCCTTGAAGTCTGCTTCTTTCACTCCAGACATGGTTTGGTAATAGTCAAGATTCTGCCGCATCTCCATGTGTTCAGGATTGCCCACAAAGAAGGTGTACGCTGCGGCCACAGCTTTCTCTAGCTTGTTTATCTAAGTAAGGGTCAAGTAAAAGAATGAGTTCCCATTCTAACTCTGGGGGGGGGGGTTGATCGTTTGCCTGCGCGCTCTCTCTCTCTCTCTCTCTGTACTGACATGGGTATCACTATGTAGGTCAGTCTCACCCTCAATCCTGACTCAGATCTCAAGTGCTAAGATGATAAGTGGAACTCTCCCCAAGCAAACAAGTGAAATGCAGTGACTGCAGTAACTGCAGCGGCCATGATCTGGGCTAGGGCGGAAAGGGCAGTTAGCAATTACACTGTGGTAAGAATCCAAGGGCTGGGATCAGAGGGCTGTGTCACCATGGCCAGCTCACTCTCACCAGTCTTTCAGGACTGCTCGTGCCCTCCCTTGTTACCCATTCCACCTGGGAGCCTGTTCCTCCCTGGGCACGGACACCTGGCTTCCCCTGGTGGACTAAAGCACAGGGCTTCTCTGCTGTTTTCTCCGCCACCACTTCCTCCTTCCACCTATTTTACCCATTTGGCTTCCAGAATTGGCCTTCTGAAAGCTAAGTCTGACAATGGCTGCCAGAAGCATGCAGACGTTTTCTCTAAATCCAGTCTCCCTAAACCTTGTACTCACTTTTGCTGTTGTCCACACACACCCCAACACAGGAGTCATCTCAGTGAACTACCCCCATGGCCCCAGATAGTTTATGCTCCACCTCTACTTTCCTCCCAAAGCTGGGGGAAAACCATTCTTCAATGTTACCTCTTCTCTCAGGAAAAGCTACAGTTTCCCTCCTTTGCGCTCCCAAAACCCTAACTATCTACATAACCATTTTAGTCAGTCCTTAGTACAGTGACTTCTAGCAGAAACACAAGGTAAAACAAAGAAATCGCTTGCCGAAGAAAGAACTGGAATGTCAGTAGGTGTTCAAGAATTGTCAATGTCAGTGAATTTCAAGTAGTGTTAAATGACACGACCTAAGCAAGAACCCAACCGTTTGGGGCTTGTAAATCCCGGTCTCACCCCAATAACCAGAAGGAGTGGGGGGAATAAGGAGAAATCTGAGGTTCCCTAAGAGCCTCTAAGTTCCTCTTAGGTAGAATTGAAGGTTTGTCAAACTGTTACAGATATGCAGTCTGCGTGTGTACACCGACCCCCGCAACCCCCTCCACCCCGCGGGACTAATAGCAACTATTCAAAAGATACTGTTTCAGGGCAAATCAGTTAATGAACACAAAGTCCTTTGGGATCTGAAAATACACGTTGCCAGACACCTGATGCTCCAAGACCATTTGTTGACTTGATCTTAAAATGTTGTGGCATCCCTAAAGACAATCATTTTCTTTAAAACAAAAACAAACAACAACAACAAAACCAAGCACTGACATACTACCCAGAGGGTCCTCCACAGGGAGGAGCCAGGCAGCCCCTGCTGGCGACGTGGCAATCCCACGTCTTAAAAGCGCTGCTCTTGGATTCGGGAGCAGGAAAAGCATGATTGGAGAATGGACCGGAAGGAAGATGCTGCAGAAGCGCGTAGCTTCTCACTTGGATACTTGCAAATGAAGTAGGCATGGGAGGCCCAAGCGGTCGCCTCAGTTCTCTCTAGGAGGCCTTTCCAAAAAGAAAGGTCAGCTTCTTCTTGGCTTGGGCTGTTACTACCGGCTGGACCTTTACGGTTAGCATCTGCCCATAAGAACGAGATGAAGGCCCCTGGGTCTGCCAAGAGCTCCCTAGCCAAGAGGCCCCTTTCCTCGCTGCGGACTCATCCCTGCTCTGCTCCCCGAGTTCCCTAGGTCGCCCCTAGTCGCCGGGCTCCGAGTCAGTCGCACCTTAAAGTAGGCGACTTGCAGGTAGTTGTAGGGACTCCTCTTGTTGAACTCTAGGTCCAGCTCCTCGCTCAGAGAGTGGGCAGCAGGCGGCCCGAGGCAGCGGCGCAGGCAGGCAGCACGGCGCATCAGGTCCCCGAAAAAGCGCAGGTCCTGCAAGGCGGTGCCGCCCAGGTCCTGGCTCAGGTTAGGGACCGGACCGAGATCGAGGTCAGGAGCCCACGGCAGCTCGGCCGCGCAGCGTGTGCGGCAACGCAGACGGAGGGCACGCAGGGCGGCCCGCGAGCGCAGCGCCCGCTCCATGTTCAGGACCACCCCGGGCCAGTCCCCGCGCGCGTAGGCGGCGGTCCCCTCTGCATAAAGCAGGTCCGGGGCTGCCATGTTCCATCCCGGCTCAGACTCCTCGGCGGCCCGCGAGGCGGCAGCTGCGGCGATAGCTAGCAGCGCGGCCAGCAGCCTCCTAGCATTCACCGCCATGGCCTTGCTGGTCTTAACGGGACAGCTCGCCTCGGGCACAAGCCAGAATCCCGCCCCACAGAAGCCACGCCCAGAGACTAGCCACGCCTCGAGCCCAGGACAGGAAGCGTGTACCACCTCTTGCTTCAACCAATCAGAACACCTGTTTTTCGTGGAGCTCCGCCTCAAAGCTCAGGCACACCGTTCATTGGCTTGCGAATGAGAAAGCTCCGCCCACAAGCTGTTGTACGCCTGCGCCCCTTCCCCTGCGGGCGGTGGAGCTGAAGCGCTGTCATGGCGAATCCGGTGGCTCCCGGCCGGTTGGAAAGAGGCACTGGAAATCTAGGGGTACAGGAGGCGACGGGTCCTGGAGGTAGGTGGGACTGAGTTGGCCGAGGGAAGAGGTCACAGGCGGACGGCTCGTCTCTGCTGCCTCGCGGGAGGTTGAGGGCTACAACTTACGCCCGTGTTCCCGGGTGTGTGTCGCAGGAGCCCTGGTGGAGCTCACCCCGACCCCTGGCGGCCTGGCTCTGGTGAGCCCCTACCACACCAACCGGGTCGGGGACCCTTTAGACCTCGTGGCGCTCGCCGAACAGGTGCAAAAGGTGAGGAATAGTCATCTCCGTACTTTCAACTCTGCGTCTTTGGGCTCCGACCTCAGGTTTCATCTGGGCCCTGGACAGCCTGTGAGCTCGTCAGTACAGGTCCATTTCACACACGAAGAGGATCACTCTATCCCCAGCTCTTTGTTGTTGTTTGTTTTTGATAAAGGGTTATGGAGCTCCCTATTAGACTAGTCTGACCTGCCACTCAGTCCCACCTGCCTCTGCCTCCAGAGTCCTGGGATTAAAGGTATGCGCCATTCATAACGCATACTGCCTTAGTTAGGGTTTCAGTTGCTATGAAGAGATGACCACGGTAGCTCTTACGAAGAAAACATTTAATGGGGCTCCAGTTCAGAGGTTCAGTCCATTGTCATCATGAGGGGACACGGCAGCATGCAGGCAGGCATGGTGCTGGAGCTAAGAGTCCTTCATCTTGATATGCTGGCAGCAGGAAGTGAACTGAGACACTGGGTGGTATCTTGAGTATATGAGACCTCAGATCCCACCTCCACAGTGGCACACTTTCTCCAATAAGGCCATACCTACCCCAACAAAGCCACACTTTCTAATAGTGCCACTCCCTTTGGGGCCATTTTCTTTCAAACTACCACATTCCACTCCCTTGCCCCCAAAGGCTTGTAGCCATATTATAGTGCAAAAATCAGCCCAACTTCTAAAGTCCCCATAGTCTATAGCAGTCTTTTTTAAAATATTTATTTATTATGTATAGAGTATGGAGAAGAGGGTACCAGATCTTATTATAGATGGTTGTGAACCACCATGTGGTTGCTGAGAATTGAACTCAGAACATCTGGGAGAGCAGTCAGTGCTCTTAACCTCTGAACCATCTCTCCAGCTCCCTCTATAACAGTCTTAAACTTACTTAAAAGTCTAAAGTTAAAGTCTCTTTTGAGATTCATGCAATCTTTTAATTATAATCTCTTGTAAAATCAAAATCAAAAAGCAGATCATATGTTTCAGGCAGCAATATATGTTGGCACAAGATATACATCACCATCCCAAAATGTAGGGAAAGGAGCCTAGTGAGGAAATACTGGACCAAAGCAAGACTGAAAACCAGCTGGGCAAACTCCAAACTCTGAATCTCTGTATGTCTGATGTCAAAATGCTTTTCAGATCTCCAGTACCTTTTAGCTTTGTTGATTGCAACACACTTCTCTCTTGGGTTGTTTCCACTGCCTGTTAACAGCTTTTATCCACAGGTATCTCACAGCTCTGGCATCTCCAACATCTTGGGGTCTCCAACAAAATCCAGGCTTCACGTTCACATTTTCATGAGGCCTCCATGCAAGGACACCCCTTAGTCATGGAGGAAGATTCCATAACCTCTTTCTTCTATCCTTGACTTTAAAGCTAGAACCATGTGGCTGAAGGTGCCAAGTTCTGCTGGTTTCTGGGGTTAGAATATGGCCCCCTTCTTAATTACTTTTTTTTCTTCTTTATTACTTTTTTTTAATTTTTTATTTTTTTTTAACTTTATTTATTTGCCTTGGTGTTTGCCTGGAACTGGAACTACAGACAGTTGTTAGCTGCCATGTGGGTGCTGGGAATCAAACCCGGGTCCTCTGGAAGAACAGACGGTGCTCTTAACCGCTGAGCCATCTCTTCAGCCCCTACTTTTTTTTTTTAAACTCATTTATTTATTATGCATGCAAGGTTCTGTCTGCATGTATCCCCATAGGCCAGAAGGAGGCACCTAGTCTCATTGCTGGGAATTGAACTCAGGTCCTCTGGAAAAGCAGCCAGTGCTCTTAACCTCTGAGCCATCTCTCCAGGCTCCCCCCCCCCCACTATTAATTACTCTTTACCAGCTTTCTGTATTCCATGGTTTTCTTTACTGTCTAAGCTCTGCTGTCTTAAAACTTGCTCTATAGACCAGGCTGGACTTGAACTCAGAGATCTTCAGTTACATCTTTACCATCTTTTTGTTTTTGATGGTTTCCATCATTACCTGAGCTTTGCTGTTCTGGAACTTGCTTTGTAGACCAGGCTAGCCTTAAATATAGAGATCTACTAGCCTCTGCTTTCCGTGCTGGGATTAAAGGCATGTACCACTATACCTAGTTCTAAGCTTTTCTTTAATTTCTTTTTACAAGCTAGAAACTTAGCTGGATGGGATCTTGCCCTGAGGTTACCACTTCCTTTATTTCATCTCTTAATCTGTTTATCTTCCTGAACTCAGGACTTACTCCATTCCACTTCCTGTTGCTCATTTTCTCCTCAAATTGTACATTTTGTGTTTTTACTTGCTCAGCTTGCTTCTTTTTATTATATATCTTCTTTAGAGTTAACACTAATAACCATACAACAAAGTCTATACTAGGTTATTTTGAGATTTCCTCTGCCAATGGAATTAATCCAAATCTCTTCACTTTAATATCAGGCAGACTCTTTGGACAAGGGAAAGAAACAGCCAGCACGTTCTTCACCAAAATGTCACAAGAATGATCTCGAAGCAGCATACTAAAATTCTTCTCTTCTGAAACCTCTCAATTCAGGAACTCATGGTTCAAATCAGCCTCAGTACCACTGTCTTCCATGATTCTACTGGTATGGCCCATTAAGCAGCACTTAACTTCCACTGTTTTCCTAACCCAAAGAACCAAAGTCCACATCCTCCAAACAAAAAAGCATAATCAAAATAGCAATACCCCAGTCCCTGGTGCCAGCTTCTGTCTTAGTTAGGATTTTAATTGCTGTGAAGAGACACCATGACCACATCAAATTTTATAAAGGAAAACATTTAATTGGGGTGGTTAAAAGTTTTAGAAGTTTAGTCCATTATTATCATTGAGGAACGTAGTGTTAGACATGGTGCTGGAGAAGGAGCTGAGAGTCCTACATCTTGATCTGCAGGCAACAGGAAATGAACTGTGTTCTACACTGGGCATAGCTTGAGCATAGGAGACCTCAAAACCCACCCCTGCAGTGACACTTTCTCTAATAAGGCTACACTTCCTAATAGTGCCATTCCCTTTGGGGACCATTTTTTTCAAACCACCACACATACAAGTATTTTTTAAAATACTCTATTTAATTTCTTTTTAGTTAGGCTTTTGTTTATATGCTACCACCTTCAAAGGAAAAGGAGGAGTAGAGAGATGGTCTAGCCATCTTGGTGAGTACTTGCTGTTCTTGCAGAGGACCAGGGTTCAGTCCCCAGTCCCCATATCATGACTTATACTCTCTATAACTCTGGTTCCATGGGATCTGATACCTTCTGGCTTCTTCAGGCACCAAGCAAGCTCATGGTGCACATATATTCATGCAGGTAAATACTCATACACATAAAATAAATACCCTTTTAAAGAAAAAAGGGGGCTGATTATAAGGTTATTTCTGTTTTGAATCTGCCTTACATATAGAGACAGTCTTCTCTCTTCATTAGCTATATGGATTTTCTTGAACTAAATGCATTTTTTCATGGGCTGTAGGACCCATGATCTGTTGCTACCTTTTCCCTTTTAAAATTTATTTTGTGTGTGGAAGTTTTAGGTAGGTATGATGTAGGTGATCCATATGGTCAGAGTCCATCACAAGTATCTTTTGATTTTATTTTCTTTCTGTTTGTTTTGAGATGGAGTCTCAGTATGTAGCCCTGGCTATAGACCAGGCTGGCTTCTAACTCACAGAGTTCCACTAACTCCTGAGTGCTGGCATAAAAGGTTCGAGCCACCACTTCTGGTTTGATTTTCATTTGTAAAACCCATCTTTATTATTTTTTTTTAAGATTTATTTATTTATTATGCATACAGTTTTACAGAAGAGGGCACCAGAACTCATCATAGATGGTTGTGAGCCACCATGTGGTTTTGCTGGGAATTGCACTCAGGACCTCTGGAAGAACAGTCAGTGCTCTTAACCTCTGAGCCATCTCTCCAGCCCCCCCATCTTTATTTTAAACATGTTCGAACATTGAAAACAGCTGGGTTGGATGTGTGGTGCATACTTGGGAAGAAGAGGCAGGAAAGTTGTACGCTTGAGCCAGTCTTGGCTCATTGGTGAGTTCCAGAACAGCCTGGGCTCCACAGTGGGAAAACAAAACCATAATGCTGGGCCTGAGGAATGGGAGGGGTTAATCATGCAGAGAGCTTGGTGGCAGATGAAGGTGTGAAAACCCCAAAGACCTGTGTGACTGGAGTTGAAAGTGAACAGCAGTGGAGATAGATGGAGTGTTTGATTCTAGGTGTGGTTATTATAGCGTGGGCTTCTCCGGAGCTGGGCCTTAGGGTGGGAGAAAATTACGTGGCAATGGAGTAGGAAAAGCACTTCAGGTAGAAACAGAGCCGTTGGTGTTGTGAGGAGGCCACAGGGGCCGCTGTCTTTTTGACCTCCAGTTTGGTTCTCTCCTCTCTAGGCTGATGAATTCATCCGAGCAAATGCTACTAACAAGCTGACAGTCATTGCTGAGCAGATCCAGCATCTGCAGGAACAAGCTAGGAAGGTGAGAAAGAAATACTCCCAGGCCAGTGTTGGAGAGGCAGGCTTGCTATTCCCTTGGCTTGGGAGGATTGGTGCTGTCTTTGTTTTTAACACATTCTGATTATTATGAATTACAATTATATATAAATGTGGACATTTTGATTAAATGCAAGAAATATGCCTGAGAGGTTTTGTTAGTTAATTTTGTGTTGCTATGATGAAATACCTGGAGCAGGTTCACCCTGTAATGACTTTTATCTTGTGCACATGTGTAGAGGTTTAAGGGCATGGTGCTGGTGTAGCTCAGCCCTGGGGAGAACTCTCTGGGTCACATGTCATAGCAGGGCATGTGTGAGAGAGCAGACACATCTTCCAACAGGGGGCTAGAGATTCAGGTGCCAGGCCCAGGCCTTTACAACACTGAATCCCAGCTCACGTCTTCACTGTCCTCTCCCTAGAGCTCCCTCCTGAGGGCAGTGCCCAGCAGACTGGACTGTCCTCTCACGTCACCGTACTGGTGGCCAAGCTCCCAGAATCCTTTAGGAGACAAGTGCCACCTGAACCATAACAGAGTTAAGTAGAAGTGGGATTTATTTCTTAGCTAGGAAAAAGATAAGGTAAAGCTTTTTAAGGGAGGAAGAGTTTCTTTTATAAAAGAAATGTACTTGACCCAGGAAAAGAGGAACTTGAGAGTCCCCCAGGCCAGCCACACTTAACATTTAGAAATCTTATTTCTCTAGCAGCTTGTATAGTTTCCACATCTGGACCGTTTGGACCCCAGTAGTGAATCTGTGCTGCTGGGAACCAGACAGAAAGCTTGGATGTTTGTGCTTTGGTTAGGCTAATGATGAGGCTTGGTACCTCTGACTCATCACTTGACATACCCGTGTGACTGGCAGGTACTGGAAGATGCTCGAAGAGACGCTGACCTGCACCATGTGGCTTGTAACATGGTGAAAAAGCCTGGCAACATTTACTATCTTTACCAGCGGGAAAGTGGACAGCAGTACTTTTCCATTATTTCTCCAGAGGTAAGAACATTTATTGTTAACTCTAAACGAACTCTAGTCTTTGAGAAATCCTGGGCACGTTTGTATGAAAATGTGAGCCTGCAGCATGGTCAGTGGTTTCCTAGAAAACGAGATGATGTGAGCCCAGGTATGATGAAGAACTATGAGTGCTTGAAGGATATTCTTTCTTTCTCTTTTTTTTTTGGGGGGGGGTGGTGAGTTTTAAGACAGGGTCTATCTCTGTAACAGTTGTGGCTGGAACTTGCTTTGTAGATCAGACTGACCTCAAACTCACAGAGGTCAGCCTGCCTCTGCCTCCCAAATGCTGGGATAAAGGCATGTACCACCACTGTCTGGTGATATTTATTATTTCTGATGTGTCATGTAACTTCCAGTGGTGGTTTGAATAGTCTGAGGTTTGAAATAGTTTGAAAAGCACAAAGAAATCTATGTCCTGAGTAGAGGAACCCCCTGTTCACTTCTCATCCTGATGAGGACCTGCTCCTTTTTCCTCTAGGAATGGGGAGCAGGCTGTCCCCATGACTTCCTTGGTGCCTACAAGCTGCAACATGACTTGTCATGGACTCCATATGAAGACATTGAGAAGCAAGATGCTAAAATTGGCATGATGGACAAGCTGCTGAACCAGCCTGTGGCCTTGCCCCCGTGCTCTGAACCCACCTTCCAGGGACTAACTCACTGAGTGTGGCTCTGACTAACCCTCATGACAATGGCCTGCTTATTACCACCTACCTCCGTTCCACATCTCTTACTTGGCAGGAGGGTGGGGGGTGGGGAGATGGGGCTCATGAGGACTGTGGGTTTTCCAGTGATCATGAACTTTTTAGAAGGAGACCCTGGTGAATGTAGATGCAGTGTTTGCTGTCAGTTGGGATGTTAAGGAATCAGAGAACTGCTGTGGGATTCTTGGGCCCAGTGATGCCCAGTCTTGGTTTCAGAGGATTGGCTGGTGCTTCCCTTCTCCTCTGGCTGGTTCTCCCCTAAGTCAGAACAATGCAGAAGGAAGAGCCTTCTTCCCACAGCAAGATGGTGGGTTATTTTCCAAGAGGACCTGCTTTCCTATATTTTTTGCCAGGCCTGTATTGAAGTTGTCTTCATGGGTACCAGGTCAGTTTGAGCTCGATTCAAGAATCCCAGTGTTGCCCACAGAGAATTAAAAGGAACAGCAGACAAAAACAGAGTCTGTCCTGATAGTGTCCTGGTTCGCCCTTCTGCCCTTCCCGCCTAAGTGAGAGTGACTGAGACTGAGGCAGTAGCCAAAGAAGGTCAGGTTTATGCAGTCGTCTTCAGCCTTGCAGAAGTTTAGGACTGGAGGAGGTGTAGAGGGCTGCCGGAGTTGTATGAGTCCATCTGAGGCCTCCTTGGGACAGCCTGAGCACAGCACCACAGCAGCACAGACCCATCAAATGGCGTTTTTAAGGTACAGTGTGGAAGGGTGGAGAGGGTCAGCAGTTCAGGGTGCCTGCTGCTCTGCTAGAGGGCCTGAGTTCCATTCCCAGCACCCATGTCAGGCAGCTCATAACCACCTGTAACTCCAACTCCAGGACAGCTCACACACTCTTCTGGTCTCCATGAGCCATATGCACATGGCATATATACACCCAGATTGACATTCACTAAAAATCTTTTCAGAAAGAGACTGTGGAAGACAGAGCAGTAGAGATGCAAAACAAGAAAGATGACCGACTGTCCACAGGGTATGAGTTGATCGGAATTATTTATTTATAGGGTTCCTGTAGCCCAGGTTAGCCTGCAACTGACTACTACAGGCTGGCCCTAATCAATGTGATAATCCTGCCTCAGCCTCCCTAGTGGGCTGACCCATCACATATAACACGTTATCTCTGATTGAAACTCATTTTTATTGCTTACTGAATAAGTCATGAGCTAAAGAGGGGCTGGGGATGTAGTTCAGTGTTAGTGTTTACACACCTTGAGGCTCTGGTTTCCATGTCCAGTACTGCAGACACACAGTACAAATGGCCTTTCATGGCCAAAACTCATGACTTTGAGTGGGCTTTTTTGCTAATCTACCTCATTTCCTACTTGTTCAACCAAGTTAGCTAAATTTATGGCATATTCTTTAGTGTCAAGTAGTCTATTTTACTGTGTTCTAAAGAACATGAAGAATATGTGCTTGAGCCCACAAGCCCAACTTTGGGTATACACTGTGTCCTGGTGTATCTTGGCTTTCCTTACGAACAGCACCTTGTGAGCTTGAAATGGCCCATGGCTAGCACAAGAAGAAACTGAGATCTAACAAGGAACATGGCCAATACTTGATCATTTAATTTGCACAGAAATGTCTTGTGTGAGCTGCAGAAAGCCCCTCGTTGGGAAATTGCAGGACTGGAAGGCAGACTTTACTGGGGTATTAGTTGATTCTGATTCCAGAATCTTGTCCAGGTCTTCAGGAGTTCCTGACCTGCATGGTAATAGTTAGCAAAGAGCTAAGCAAATTGCCAGGGGGTTAATGGTTTAAAGCAAATATCTATTCATGGTTTCCGAGTCTTCATGAATTTTTTGGTACTGCAAGGCTACAGTCAGGTTTTGGCGAGGGCTAGGTTCTCAGGGTCTTATTATCTGCTTTCAAGCTCACTGGAGTTTTGGCAGAATTTTGGTTTCTTGGGGATTGCCAGGCTACCTGCTGATGATTAGGGAAAGGCCAGCCTCGGCCTCTTTCCACAGGAGTTCCTGCAGGCACAGAACCCTGCTGCATTAGAGAGAGGGCAGGAGCTCACGAGCAGAGGGGAAGTTCCAAACTGTGCAGTCCCACCACAGAAGTGACAACATCTTTGCTGTATTCTGTTTGGAAGCCAATCTCTAGGCCAATCCACAGTTAAGGGAAAGCATTACACAGAGCATATAGATCAGTGTTGAGACAGAAAAGGTAACCAATTTTGGATAAAAGGCAGTATCAAAAGTGATTGTGGTTGGATAGTATGGATACCACAGATCTGGACTTGACATTCAGCTTTGGCAAAAATAACCTCTGGCAACATTCCAGTTCCCTCTGTCTTTCTCAGTCCCTTTGGCACCCAGTTATCACACTGAGCTACTGAAAATACAGATTTCTCTCACTTTCCAACAGTGAGAGCAATCTCCAAGCTGCCCTTGAAGAACAATGGTTTCCAAAGAGAAATTTTCTATCCAAGAAGATGTACTTCTTTTTTTTTTTTTTTTTTTTTTTTTTTTTAACAGGCTCAAATCACTTTTATTTTCCGTATAAAACCCTTATGTGGTGGCCACAGCTGGAGCCTGGGTCCTCTGAACAGAGACTCTGGTGTGGGCTTTCACAAGATGGTCAGTGAATTCCTGATAAGGAGACTTGGTAAACACAGTCTCTTTCCAGAGGTCAGGGGTCAG
>PVIH01017521.1:0-41557 GCA_004025045.1 Sigmodon hispidus
GAGCTGGTCTGATGATGTAGGAGCTGGTCTTGATGTAGGGAGCTGGTCTATGATGTAGGAGCTGGTCTATGATGTAGGGTGCTGGTGTATGATGTAGAGAGCTGGTCTGATGATGTAGGAGCTGGTCTTGATGTAGGGAGCTGGTGTATGATGTAGGAGCTGGTCTGATGATGTAGGAATTCGTTTATGATGTAGGGAGCTGGTCTGATGATGTAGGAGCTGGTCTTGATGTAGGGAGCTTTTCTGTGATGTAGGGAGCTTATCTATGTTGTAGGGTGCTGGTCTGATGATGTAGGAGCTGGTCTATGATGTAGCAGCTGGTCTATGATGTAGGGAGCTGGTCTATGATGTAGGAGCTGGTCTAATGATGTAGGAGCTGGTCTATGATGTAGGGAGTTGGGCTGATGATGTATGGAGCTGTTCTATGATGTAGGGAGCTGGTCTATGATGTAGGAGCTGGTTTGATGATGTAGGAATTCGTTTATGATGTAGGGAGCTGGTCTGATGATGTAGGAGCTACTCTGATGATGGAGAAAGCTGGTGTATGATGTAGGGAGCTGGTCTATGATATAGCACCTGGTCTATGATGTAGGGAGCTGGTCTGTGATGTAGGGAGCTGATCTATGATGTCCGGAGTTGGTCTGATAATAGAGTTAGCTGGTTTATGATGTAGGGAGCTGTTCTATGATGTAGGGAGCTGGTCTATGATGTAGGGAGCTGGTCTATGATGTAGGAGCTGGTCCATGATGTAGGGACTTGGTCTGATGATGTAGGAGCTGGTCTATGATGTAGGGAGCTGGTCTATGATGTAGGGAGCTGGTCTGATGATGTAGGAGCTGGTCTATGATGTAGGAGCTGGTCTGATGATGTAGGAGCTGGTCTATTCTGCAACTACTGATGCCCACTGGCAGGAAACCCCTGGAGTCACTTGACATTGTTCCCTCCGTCATTGTAAGGCACTTTCTTTGCCCTTCAGAACACCTATACTGGTTTTCTCTTGTTCAATCTGCCTCTTTCTTACAGCTCTTTTCTCTAGCTCTCTTCTTGTTTTTTAAGTTCAAGATTTAACTTTGTAAATTATATACTCATAGTATATAGTAACATCTATGCTACAAAGTTTCCAGTTATTGAAAAGGATAAGATAGTAACTGATAGAAGAAAAAGATTTCTTTCATATGTGAATTCACTTTTGTAAATCAAAATGGTGAGAGCCAAACTCCACTGCCTTCATTTCTTTTCTACTCTTGTGACAAAATGCTGTGACCACGGCAACTTATAAAAGGGAACATTTAATCTGGGTGCTGCCATTCCAGTGGGTGAGAGTCCATGATCATCATAACAGGGAGCATGGCAGCAGGTGGGCAGGCATGATACTGGGAGCAGTTGCTTAGAGTTTACATCTGATCTACAGCATGAGACACAGAGGGTGAGGAGAGAGAGAAGAGAAAGACAGTGGACCTGGCCTGGGCTTTTAAGACCTCAAAGTCCTCCCATAGTGATGCTTTCTCCAGCAAGGCCACACCTCCTAATCCTGGAACACTGCCAACTGCTCACTAAACATTCCAATATATGAACTTATGGGGGTACAACACCCATTATGTCTATATTTACATGTATGTGATATAAGTCAGAATATGATGACATGTTCATGTGTACATGCCAGTCAGGCAGAGGCAGTTCTGTGCTGCTTTCTGCAGTACCCAGGGAGTTACTTTCAAGTCAGATCCTAGAGGCTTTATTGTAGAAAGAAATTCAATAAGCAAGCATATGAAGAAGAGTTGGAATTTTTTAAAAACCTTCTAACATGAACTTGAAGCATCAGGGTTAAGAGAAAGACAGGTACTCAGGAAGAATGAGATATATTCAAGTTTGGGTATGGGCTTCCCTATGGAGTGCCCAGCTTTACTGTCTTTATAGAGAGTACATACGTATGGTCTCATGGCTTTCTAAGTTGCAGTGTATCAAGGGTGTAATTCACAACAAAGCTGAATGATTAAGAAAAACTTAAAATTTAAATAAAATTTAAGATTAAGTAAACATATATAAGCAAGATTACTTATTTCTTGTATCAGAAATTTCTGGTGTATTGTCTCGACGGTTAAGAGCACTGACTGTTCTTCCAGAGGACCTGAGTTCAATTTCCAGCATTGACAAGGCAGCTAACAACTGTCTGTGGTTTCAGGATCTGACACCCTTACACAGTTATACATGCAGGAGAGATACCAATTCACATAAAAAAAATAAATATTTTTTAAAAATAATTTCTGGTGTATTTGAAATGACTAGGTAGTTTTTCATGTTGTTTAAGGTGGTTTTGTGTGTATAGATTTAGGGATGAGCAAGGAGTTCCCATGTGGCAGACTTCTGGCATTTGTTGTTTTTAACATCCTTGTTTGAGGTATCTTTGAGAAGACATGTCTGATCTCTGCAGACAAAAGTCTCTGTTCCCTTTTAATTTTCTTTTGATTCTGTCTCATATAGATGTGGAACAAAGTAGCTGAACATGAGGTGGCGGGGAGGAAGACTGTGGAGGAGGGAGACAGCTGATGTGAGATGAAGAGACGAGGGGAAGGGTCCAGGATGCCAGTGTTTGCACAGATTTTCCTCAAATGAGGCAAGCTGGTCATTAAAGTGGAATAGACCACCCGAAGGTAGAACTCAAATCAACTTTCTTTACACTTTTGAACAAAAGCCTTAGAGTTATTTAAAATAGCATGGATGTGGGGCTGGAGAGCTTTCTCAGTGGTTAGAACACAGATAGCTCCTGCCGAGGACCCAAGTTCAATTCCACATCAGGCAGCTCAGAATCATCTGATGCCCTCTTCCGTCACTAGCTCAAGTGACATACATTAACACATGCATCCACATACACATAAAGGAATAGTGTATTTGAATGTCCAGAAAAAGCAATGGACTCGTTTTAATACCAGCATAAACCCAGTGGTGAAGTCCACCTTCCTGTTCTTACTGAGGCAGTAAATGGACCCTCATGATTCATTGAACCCTAAGATGAAATTACTGTATAGATTTTTATTTTATGATCTTATGTTAATTATGAAAACAACACCTGGTAAAGAGATTCTGTTCTGCTATATTCCAAATCACCCTGGTGTCTTTTTAGCAGGTGACACCAACTGGGACTCCTATGCCACCACAATGAAGACAGCATTCACACCTAAAACAGGAGCGGTGCCTGATTTAATACGGTAGGTAGTGGCTCATGTCACATCAACAAAGCCATTGCAATTTGATTTTGTTTTTTATTAGTCAGAATCAAAAGCAAGTACACATAGAAATTAAAGACATGAGTGGAGGATGGTCTACCGTCCACACTGCCATCCTCTGGGTATCCTGAGACTCCACCTCTCAAAATTCAGCCTGATTTCTATAAGAAAATCAGACCCCCCCATTTGTTCTTTCCCATGTCACTGAATACTGTGGGTTGCTATAGACCTGTTATTTAGACATTATAAATGGCTTGCGTATCTCCCAAAGACTGTTGACTGTTGAGTAGGATGGATGACATCACCATCACCCATGCTGTCCTGGAGGCTCAGACAGCTGTCCTCTGTCTTTCCTCTCCTCCAGATATTACAGCCTCTCCTTTAGACTCCTGGGAGCTGAGGGCTGTGGGCCTCTTGGCCACTCTGAGCTCAGCGGTGGGATAGTGTATCAGTTACTTTTCTGTTGCCAGGATAAGAAGTGTTTATTTAGACTTATGGTTCCAGACTGTTAGGGAGATGTGTCAGGAAGCTGAGAGATCATGTCTCCTCCAGTTACAAAGCAGAGAAGAACAGCCTGAAAGTTGGCTAACCTACAAGCCCATCCACCCACAGAAATATACTTCCCCAGCAAGCAAGCACCTCCTAAGGGGTCCAGAACCTCCTGAAACAGTGCCACTGAGTGTTCAAATACCAGAGCTGATGGAGGATATTTGTCATTCAAACCACCACAGAGCAGGGAGGGGGGGTAGTTCTTTCCTTCATTGCATGACTGATGGACCAGATCAGCAGAGTCTACAGGCATGTGCTTGCTCTGTAAACTGATTTCACAAACAAGAGTCATGTGACTTATGAGTGAGCTTCTGGCTATACCTTGTTATCTCTGCTGCCCAGAAAGGCATCATGCTACCAGTGGCTCAGTTTACCTGTTGGTACACAGGGTACAATGACCCTTGTCCAGTGAAAGAGTGTCTTCTGGGTTCTCAAGCCACTAACAGAGCAATTAGTTCAAAGAAGCTACTCATTTTCACTTGTAGGTGAATAAATATTTGGTGGACCTACATCAGCACAGGGCTCCTGTCTGAGTTGCTGGCTGTCTCACTGAGATGGGGTAGTTTTCATTGTTATCTCTTGATGAGGATTCCAGGTCCATGGGCTCTGACAGTTGTCTAAAGATGGAACATTTGGGATGAAAGCTAAAACCAGAGGTATTCAGTGGTTTTTCAAATTCACATATTTTTAAAGTTTTCATATCTGTAGAGGACGATACTTCCAGCCCAATCTAAATATTGATATTTTAAATCATCCTCGGTGAGTGCTTTAAATGCCTTAGCACATTAATATTAACTGGGATCCTTTTCTAGTTCATTGCCTTGGCCACAACTGTATATAACATTTAATAATTTATTTTATTTCTTTGATCTGTTGCTGCTGGGGATGAAGCAAGCTAGTAAGCAGATCTACACCTGAGCTATAACCTCAGCTCTTATATATATTTGCTCATGTGTTTATTTTTGATTTAAAAGCTTGAATGCACAAGTTTTGTCAATGTACCACACGCATGCAATACTCACAAAAGCCAGAAGAGGGCGTTGGATTCCCCCGGAACTGGAGTTAGTTGTGAGCCACCATGTGGGTGCTTGGGACCAAACTCAGGTCTTTAACAGGGTAGCAAGTACTCATAACTTCTGGACCATGTCTCCTGCTGCACCTTGGTTTTATAGTCTTACAATGTAGTTCAGGTTGGTCTAGAACTATCTAAATAGCTCAGCTTAGCCCCAGACCCAACCCTCTTTCTTTATTTCCCAAGGGTTATCTTGTCCTTAAGTTCTTTGCTCCATCTACAAATGCTGCCTGTGTTGTGATGTGTTTTTTCTCTCTTTTTAAAATTAAAATATAATTAAATAATTTCACCTCTTTTCCTCCTCCCACCCCTTTCCATGTAATCCCCCTTGATCATTCTCAAATTCTTGGCCCCTATTTATTTGTTTTATATATGTATTAAATATATAACTACAACTTGCTTAGTTCATATAGTATTGCTTATATGTGCCTGGTTTCATGGCATTAAATAACCAATTGGTGTGCTCCTACCTGGGGAAGACTGTTTCTGTCGTTACCAGTGATCGTTAGCTGTCTGTGGTCCTTTGTCTAGGGCTGAGACCCTGAGAGAGTTCTTGCCCATGTCAGCCTGTGCATCGGTGCTTCTTCTTGTTCCCCTCTTGTTTGGGCAGCCATGGTGAGGCTTTTCCACTGTAGCTTTGCCGACATTTTTAGGAGATGCAAACTCACAGCAAACGTCCTGTTCCTCTGGCTCTTGCCGATCCTTCCACCTCCCCTTCCACGGTCATCCCAGAGCCTCGGGTGCAGGAGCTGTGTCAAAGGTGGATCAGCAGGGGTGGCGCACCACACAGTTCCTTGCTCTTCGCATCTTCATAGGTTATAGTGTTCTGTAATGGCCTCTGTCTGTATGTAAAGATTTAGAGTTAGGAACTGCAGAGAGTTGGAGAGAACAGACAATGTTTGTCTTGCGATCAGAGTTACCTCATCCAATATGAGCGTTTCTAGTCCCAGCCATTTGCCGGTACAGTTCATGATTTCATCTTTCTTTATAGTATTTCATAGTGTACATGCACCACATTTCATTATCCATCTCCAGTGGAAGGACATTTAGGTTGTGATAGCCATTTATTGATGATGCTATTATACTTCTTTGTAGCTGAGTATATTAATTGGAAAATAAGTTTTAAACATTATCTATGACCTAAAGAATTAAGCTATCACAGTTATTTTAAACACATAATTGCTCAAAGCAATATGCATATGAAGTTAATAATAAATATATTATTTATGAAATAACTTATATATTATATATGAAATTAATAATTAATAAATTTAAAGTAATTTTAGAGGCACTACATGCTAATGAGATAAATGAGTTAGTGCAAACAGCTCCTTGTGCCATTTTTAGGGTGACAGGGTAGCTGTCATCAGCCTCCTTCCAATTTTTGTTTTTTCCCATGTGCAGACCAGGAAAGTCATCCATCTATAAATGAGCAAATTAAAGAGAGAGAGATCCAGGGCCAGGGTGTCATGTAGATGTCAGAAGTCACAAAGAGATTGTTAGTGACTGACCTGTTAAGGGCTTGGTGGGAAGCCCATTGCATTTTATTGAAAACAGCTGACATGATCTATCAGCCATTTACAGAGTTAGTCACTGTTCTCAAAATCTGAAAAATAAAAAGTCCCCTGAACTGAACAATAATCAGATCCTGCCTATTCTTCTTCACTCGGATGTAACTTTGAAAATGCTATATAACTCAAGACAGACTTGGTAAATAGAAACAGGAATTTTGACAAATATTTTGGGGTAGCTTTAAATTTTTTAATTTATTTTTATTTTATGTGTTTTGCCTGCATTGTGTCTGTGCCCCGTGTGCATGCCATGCCTGATGCTTGAGGAGACCATAAGAGGGCTTTGGATGCTCTGCAGCTGGAGTGACAGTTGTGTCACGTGGGTACTGGGAACTGAACCCAGGTCCTCTGCAAGAGCAGCCAGCTCTAACCACTGGGCAATCTCTCCAGCCCCTGGTAGAAGTTTTTTTTTAAACAGGCTTTCAACTATTGCAGACTTTAAATACATTTTCTCTAAATCTTGGAATCAAAAGTTTAGCTTCGTTTATGCCATCTTTGTGTACTTGGTAAAACCAATTTTTATTGCCAAAGATGCAAAACTATATTATTTTCTGTCAGATGAAATCTATCTACACTTATTATTTATATAAATGATAATATATTTTTAAGAAACATTAAGAATGTTGAAAATAAATCATGAAATACATTTTTAGGGAAGATTATTAAAAGTAGACTAGGGAAATGTAAAACAATGTAATTCTGACCTGACTAACAAAAGACAAGAAACGAAAAGAAAGAAACAAAATGTGTAAGTTTTCCATGAGCTGAGAGGCATCAGGAAAAACAACCAGGATGGCCATAGCCTTTAATCTCCGGGTTCCAGGCCAGGCAGGAGTACATAACGGAACCCTGTCTCAAAGCAAATAGATGATGTTCTCTAGTTAAGTGTTGTTATATAGAATATTGTGCTAAGCTTCTGAGAATAAATAATTACATTTAAATGTAATAGATAGTCAGGCAAAGAGGCTCATGCTTGGGATCCCAGCACTCAGGAGGCTGGGAAAGATGACTGGTTGGAGGCTAGGCTCTCTCTCATTCCCTCTCTCTTAGAAACAATTTCATTGATTTATAACACAAAAGAATTGACTACATTTCAGTGAATATTTCAAGCTGTGATGATTAGATTAAAAATAAGATTAAAATACCTTTTGAATGTTGAACACAAAATCTGAAAACCATCAACTAGCATATGATTCTCGTGAACCAGTTTTATGCAGTAATCTTGAAATGCATGGTGGCCCAGAAAAGTCTAGCTATATTTAAAGCCGTCAGCAGCAGCTTGTGCAGCTTCCTGTGCTCAGATCTGTCTTCCTCCTCAGCTAATGACATTTCCCAAGGATTTTTAAAAGCTGAGAAACAAAAATGCTTATCTTTAAAATACCCTACATGCTCTGTCTCCCCCTGAAGACTGATGGGCATTATATAGTTGTTAGGAGACAGGGATCCAGATATTATTCAGCCAGGTTGCCTCTGGCATGGGAATCTGCAGCACCAGGCTTGGCCTCGTGGTACCCAGGCCCCATCACCATCCTTCACACTGTAGAAACACCTGCCACAGAAGAGCCCTGGGCAAGTATGGAGCCTGAGTAACAAGCAGACTTCTTTGAAAGCTCTCTGACCAGAGTTCTCTCAAGGACTGCCTTTCTCCTCCTTTCATGCATTTCCTGTGATTCCATAATTCAAAAATTTCAGTTAATTTTTATTTTGTATTGTGGTAAAAAAATACCTAATGGGAGGTTGTATACAATGTGTAGGGGCACACAGTGTCTGGCAGTAATGTCTTGTGATAGTATCATGTGGGGTGATACTTGGGAATGACACCATTTGTTGGTAGTACCTGATGATCCTCTTTGGTGACCTTGTTTGAGCTGTGAGTTATAGTACTGGGGACTTGTATATTGAAGAAGAATATCCAGAGCTGGAGAGATGGCTCAGTGGCTCAGAGATAGAGCACTGGCTGCTGTTCCAGAGCACTTGGGTTCAGTTCCCAGCATCCACATGGTGGCTCACAACTCTAGTCTCCTCAGGTGCTGTATGTGCACATACAGGCAGGAAAATATCTATATGCATAAAATAAAGTAAAAGAAAAAATTTTAGAGATAACAATATACCAATTCATACATCTTTCCCTTTAACCTACAAGAATATTTCTCTTAGAGAGATGTTTCTCTTTACCAACTACACAGATGTGTTGACATAATCTTTGTGCACGAGAATATGTATGGACCTCTTTTTAAAAAACACTAATATACATTTTAGGCTTATTCATAAATTTTAGATTTTTATTCTTCATTTTGTTCTCTCTCTTACCATCCTAATTTGCAGAATTGATTTTATTAAGGGAATCTGAGAATTAATATCTGGTAAGTCTTAAGCAATCAAATATTTGAAAAAAATTACAAAATACATACAATAATCTGACATGCGTGTCATTATGGGACGTGGCTAATGACATCTTTAGCCTGGGAAACAGTCTGGGAAATGCCTGTAACAGGATGCTATTGGTTGATTGAGGGGGAAGGCCCACCCACTATGGGTGACATCGTTCCCTGGCTGGAATCCTGGACTGTGTCTGTGGAGGAAGGAAGTTGAACATCCATCTCTGATTTCTGACTTGGTTGCTATGTGGCAGGCTGCTTCAAAACCGCTACCTTGACTGCCCTACCATGGTGGACTGTGGTCTTGAACTGTGGGGCAGAAGATGCCCTTTCTCCCTTGACTTTTTAAGGACACTAAGACAATCCCTTCTCTTGTTACTGTAGCCCGAAGAGTGCCAGAAGATTAGGATATACCTACTCGCTTAGCGATCCTATTCTGAATCAGACGCATTACAATGATGAATATTCTTGGAAAACATATGCCAAAGAAAATATGATAAAAAATGGGACTTCAAGAGGAATAAGGACCCATAAAGCTCATCTCGGTCAAGTAAGACACTAGCACTCATCTGCTGGATTTGACACTGTGCTGAGCCTGTAAGAGCCTTCCAATACTGTCCGTCTGCAGTGGCAGGACTCACACTCCCCTGGGATTGCCTTTACAGTCTCATGTTTCCCCTATTCCCAGCCCCTAGAGTTTAGAGATCTTAGAAATGGAATGATATTCACATAATATAAAATTACCCACTGCAGCAGGAACAATTCAGCAGTATTTAGTACAGTCATGTTGCTGTGTGCCTACCATCTCTATGTTGTGAAGTATTTTCTTCATCCCAGAAGAAAACCCTTTGCCCATTAAACAATCACTTTTTATTCCTCTTATCCTGGCACCAACCAATATGCTCTGAAAATTTATGTGTATGTGTACCAAGTGCATGCCTGATACCTGCGGAGGTCAGAAGAGGTCACCACATGCCCTGGAAAGTGGAGTTACACATGGTTGTGAGCCTCCATGTGTAGGTTGGAAATTAAACCCAGGTTCTTTGCAAGAACAGCAAGTGAGCCATCCCTCCAGGCCCTCCTCTAACCACTGGGCCATCCCTCCAGGCCCTCCTCTAACCACTGGGCCATCCCTCCAGGACCTCCTCTAACCACTGGGCCATCCCTCCAGGCCCTCCTCTAACCACTGGGCCATCCCTCCAGGCCTTCCTCTAACCACTGGGCCATCCCTCCAGGCCCTCCTCTACTCACTTTTGAGCTCTGTGAATTACCTACTCTTAGATATTTAATATGGGATGTCATGCAGTGGGATTTTTGTGTCTGGCTTCTTCTACTTAATATTATTTTCTGGGGTCCCCATGTTACAGCAGCTTCCACAGATGAATAATATTGTATGTTTATATCTATTTATCCAGTCTTTGGATTGGTCCTACCTTTTGGTTACTGTGCATGGTGTTGCTATGAGCAGGTATGAATTTGTGATTAGGATCATGTTCTGGATCCTCAGTTCTTCCTGCCCCTTTTCATGTTTGCGTCTCTTTAGAATTCTCTCTCTTGCCCAAAGGGTGCCTCCCCTTCATTCCTCAAGGCTCAGCCTAAAGAGCTGTCTCCCCCCTCCCCCATGAATGGAGGCAATTAATCCCCCTGCTGTGGTTTCTCAGCTTCTTCTGTTCTTTCCCCATCACAAAAGGCTCTGTGGTAAAGGCTTTTATTACCCAAGCTGCCACCTGGGTTACAGGCTAAATAAATATTTAAAAATTAAAAGCAATGCAAAATAATTTGTTATGTTTATTAAAAATGTATACACATGCACAGACATAAATTTTTTTCTTTAATGTATTTCTAAAAATTTTAAATATTTTTATATGTATAGGTATTTTGCCTATATGTACATCTGTATGCCATACACATCTGTATGGTGTACAGATGTATGGTATACAGATGTACATAGCTGGTGCCCATGGAGCCCAGAAGAAGGCTTTAGAACCCTGGGAACTGGAGTTATAGATGTTTGTGAGCTTCCATATGGGTGCTAGAAATTAAACCTGCTTCCTCTGGAAGAGCATCCATGGCTCTTAACTGCTGAAGCACCTCTCCAGCCCCCTATTAAAGACACTTAGTGAGTTATCATGGCACTCCTGAGTGTTCTCAGCCAACAAGGGTGTGTCAGATGCATGTGTGCTTTCAGCCAGTGAGAACAGGTGTATCTATCAAAGGCCCTTTGTGCTCTCAGCCAATAGGGATTAGCTGTGGACACTATAATCACTGAGTCTCCATAGCTGCTCCCATTAAACAGAAGGAAGAAACAACATATATCATATGGCTCATTGTGTGTAGTAGGAAGTTTCTGGCATTTTTGTCATAGCCTCAAGGTTTGAACCTGTTCACAGCCCCACTGCTGCTTAGCCCCAAATAATCACACAAAGGCTTATATTAATTACATGCTATTTGACCTCAGGCATATTCCTTACTGGCTCTTACAACTTAATCCATTTCTATTGATCTATGTCTTGTCACATGGCCTGTGGCTTACCTGAATTCCTTTACATCTTTCTTCTCAGCAGCAGCTCACAACATCTCTCTTGACTCCGCTCTCCTTCTCCTTTATCTATACTCGGATTTCCCATCTGCCTATAAGCTGGCTTGCCAGAGGCCAAAATAGTTCCTTTATTATCCAGTGGTATTTCACAGAAAGACATCCCACATCAATTCTGTCTTGTCCAAAATATCACTGATAGTCTATTCTCAGACTTAATTCTGCCTTAAGTCTATGTCTGTACACTTGCTAAATCATACAAATGAGTATTCCATCAACAAAATCCACACAGAAAACCTGTACACCAGTGACATCTTCAACACATACTTTATGTTGTATGAATGGTTATTCTCTACAGTAGAGAGAATCACAAAGGAACAAAGGGATACTGCAGAGCACAGGTACACCCAACTATTTTGAAGAATTTTGGTGTAATTATGAAAAGCACTTTACTTTCCAGAGGTGGGAGGGAGATGAAGCAAGCTTCTTTTGGTTGGTGGATTCATCCGGCAGAAAGTGAGAAACTGAGGTTTCGAGACAGTGGGAAGGAACCGTTGGAATGTGCTGGTACTGGACCTTGCTGGGAACACCTCCAAGCTCTCTATCATAGACATTTCCCCACATGAATGCTGTGAGTGCAGGTGTGGTGCTTGGGGTCTGGTGTGGTAGACCACTGAGCTCTCTGGCTGGTGGTACCATTTTCTGAAGAAGCTGGAAAATATGGTTACTTTTGTGTCACTGTTACAAAGCACAGGCAGGGACAACCTAAGGAAAGAGGGGTACGGTATTTGGTTTAGCCTTTCATGGCTCAGACCATGCTTTTCTGGCTGTATTTGAGCAGAGCATCACAACACCAGGAGGGTGTAGGGCCTCCAGTCCATGGGATGGTACTACCACATTCAGGCTGAATCTTACACTTTCAGGTAACTCTCTCTGGAAATGCCCTTTTGGACACATAGAAAGCATTTCTTTGATTGTATAAAATCCAGACTGACGATAAAGATGAACTGTAACAGGCAGTCATGAGAGAATAAGGCAGGAGGAGGGATGGGAGGCAGTTTCAGCATGGATAGTCGCAGACCGTGAGAGGAAGAGAAGAAAGACCCACCTCCTACAATCCTTCACCATGGCGCTGCAGTCAGATAAGGGAGGAAGGCTTTTCTCTGAGATCCTCAAAGGAACACCAGACACTCTCTCTGCTCCTTACAAACGTTTCACCAGGACTAGAATTAACTTGTCCTTGCAAGAACTCTACTCTCAACACAGGAAGCTGACAGTCTCCTTCTGATGGCAGAGCCAAAGGTCAAAACAAGCACACAAAGGTTATCTCTGATGGTTGAATCTTCTTTGTTAACTTGAGTGGTTTTAGAACAGCATCAGAAACATCTCACCCTGTGGGTCTTGGAGTTTGCAGAGAGATTTAACTAAGATGAGAAGGCCCCTGAATATGATTATTGCCATCCCTGGTGGCTCTGGTCTTATACTGAATAAAAAGGAGTGGGTTAGGAAGGCAGCTAGCTGAGCTCAGACATCCCCCCTAACCCTCACTAAGGATGCAGCATGACCAGCCATCTGCCAATCTTGCCGCCAAGTCTTATAATTGCCAGGTCCCCTTGGCACACACTCTGTATGGGCAGCTGCAGTGTGGTCACTGGATATAAAGTCATCCAAAGAATACAGACACACAAACACTTCATGAAATGAGCCTTTGTGGATTCTTACTAAATCTCCATTTGCATTGACAGGAATTCTTTCAGTGGACACTCCCTAAAGGGAGGCCGACCCATCCTCTCCCTTGGATTGAGCCTCCATCCATGGAAAAAGTCCGAGCGGCAATAGCAAATCAGTTTGTTTCCCATACCAAGAGAGACTACGTAGATCTGGCCCAAGGTAGGCAGATGTCTCTCCTTTCCCTGGATGTGTGCCTCGGTACTGCCACAGTGGAGGTGAGTGGCCCAGAGGAAGTCTTTCTCTTACAGAAACTACCAAGAAAGTTCAACAACAAAATCAGTTATAGAAAGGTACATGTAAGAAGCATTGGTAGCTGGAACATTGCTCAGTGACAGCATTTTTAGATCATTAGCACTGCCAAAAGAACAAGCAAATAAATAAATGTACATTGCTACAAACATCAATCCCAATACAGTCTAATGGCCTGATAAGACTCCATTAGCCAGGGATCATGGTGATACACGTCTTTGGAGGCTAAGGCAAGAGGACTCAGAATTCAAGATTAGTTTGACATGTGCAACAAAGTTCTGTCTCAATATATAAAGCAAGGAGAAAAAAAAAATGTAATCTGAAGTTTCTGAAGATTTTGTCCAGCCCTGAGGTTTGGAGGAATCTTCCCACCTGAGGTCCCGCAGCTGCTAATAAAATAATTATTCAGAGACTTATATTAATTACAAGCTGTTTGGCCTATGGCTGAGGTGTATTACTTGCTGGTTCCTATAACGTGATTCAATCCATTTCTATTAATCTATGTATTGCCATCTGGCTAGGGGCTCATCCATACTTTCACATCGTGCTTCTTCTAGCAGCAGCTTCTTCTTCTTCTTCTTCTTCTTCTTCTTCTTCTTCTTCTTCTTCTTCTCTTTGACTCCGCCTTCCTCCTCTTTTATCTCCCCTTGGATTTCCTGGCTGCCTCTAAACTGTCTTGCCACAGGCCAAAACAGCCGCTTTATTAACCAATGGTAACAAAGTCTATTCACAGTGTACAGAAAGATATCTCACATCAGGAAAGAGAAGGGAAAGAGGAGAGGAGAAGACAGAGAAAAGGAAAAAGGAAAACAGGCACCCCTTCCCAGACCCAGCGGATGATGGGGAACTGGCCATGTAGAGTCATGCCCACAGATGCCTTTCTAGCGGGCAGCTTGCTTGCATGAGTGACTGGGTGATCTTATTTTGAAGAGGGTGTTTGTAGAACTAGAGAGCTAAGCATATGACTGCTGGGATTCCTAGAGTGAGGCTGGAGGTGTGGGTGGGGACTGGGGTTGGGGTGGGAGGTGAAGATGTCGGGTGGAGGGTGAATGATGAGGGGTGTTGAGGTCTTCTGGGCTGGTGTGAAGACTTTTGGTACCCTCCCTCTGTTCCCATCTTTCATTCCACTCATCATCTTCAGAGTCCTAAGTCCACAGCATCTTTGACTCAGCTTTGCAGAGAATAAGCTGTAATTTAAGAAATGTCTGGGTGACTATTTGAGTCACTACACCAATCCATCTGTGTAATTTTTTTGTCTATGAGTTTGTTACAATAAACAATTTTTATATTAGTTTCTTTTTTTAAAAAAAAAGTGGAGGGAGATTGTCTATTTTCTACTGTAGCAGAATACTGCTGTCTGGGCATTGCTGACTATCAATGTCTGCACAGCTCACGTGTAGAAGGCTTGGTCCCTAGCAGGCAGCACTATTCTGAGGGATAATTGAAACTTAGGAGGTGGAGACTTTTCTGGAGAAAGTAGGGTAGATGGGGATGATCTTTTAAAGGGCAGATCTTGTTCAGACTCTTCTCCATCTCTGTTTCTTGGCTGCTGAGTGTTAAGAATCTTGACACCATCCTGTCCTCTGCCCCACAATGTTCTGTCTTACCAAGGCCCAGAACAATGGAGCCAGCTTGACCATAAACTGCATCTCTAAAACTGTGACCCAAAATAAATTCTTTCTCATGAAAGTTGTTGTTATTAGGGATTGGGTCACAGTTCTGATGACTGACTAACACAGTAAATAATTTATAAATCCTAGATTGGCTCATGGTCCTGGATGCTAGTAGGTCCCAAATACAGGGACTATATCTGCTGAGGGCTCCGATGTCCTTAGAGACTAGAGATGTCAGGTAGCCCGAAGTTGCAATTACAGATGCTGGGGTCAGCCTGGGTCTTCTGCAAGGACAGTGGGGGCTCTTAACAGCTGAGCCATCTTCCTAACCCTTCTTGTCGTGGTTCTGTGTTTTGTTTTAATCTTTCATTTTTGGTTTAAAAGCCCTTCCCAGAGGTCTTGGTTCACTTAGGGCCGGTGAAGGGTTCGGAAGCAAGAAGACACTTGGGAAATACTTGCTGAGTGATAGAATGTATGACAAACACTATTTTGTAGCTAGACAGGTCTAAGATCAAAGGACAGTGCTATATCTGTAGATAGACAGCAGGGCTATAGAAAAGCACTCAGGTCTCTGTTCTGTATGAGAAGTGTGTGTTTCTAGTCTGTCTAGTGTAAGCCAATCACCGTTGCCCCTCGTGCAGGTGAACTCCAGTCCAGACTCCCTCCTGTGCCTCTTACTCTGACCCTAGCCTTCCAAGGGTTCTGGGTGTCAGTATCTATCTTTGGATGCCCTCTTATCCAGCTCTCTTCCTTGGTGTGCCAAAGTGGGTTTCTTGATGTGCTAGTAGATGTCAGGCCAGCTGAAAATCTTTTGGGGGACTCCTGTTGCCCTCAAGATGAAGCTAAATGACGATGTGGTGTGTGTCATCTGGTCCTTGCCTGTTCTCCATTGTTCTCCCCATTGGCTCCCACACTCACGGAGATACTCAGCTGCCCATTCCCAGGACCACCAGGCCGCGGATGCTGTCTGCTGGCTACACACAGTACTTCTCTCTGTAATGCATCTGAGTCTAGCCCACAGAGCTTCCCTCCTCTGCAACTCGTCTGAATCCAGGCTTCTGCTTCATTTCTGTCCTGGAAGCCTTCCTGAGTCTCTCTCTCTGCATCTCTCTCTGTCTCTCTCTCTCTCTCTCTCTTTCTCTCTCTCTCTCTCTCTCTCTCTCTCTCTCTCTCTCTCTCTCTCTCTCTCTCTCGTATGTTTCCATTATAACAATTTATAGGATCCACCACATAGGGTTATCATATTGTGTGTTCATTTCCTTAATAATTGAGGCTTCTGAAGCAGAGACCACATCATGTCTTGTGAGTTCACTGATGAATTAAAGCAAATGAGAAGAGGAAACCATAAAAGGTGGCCATTCTCGCATTCAGACTCGGAGAACTTGGCTTTGATGATCTAGAACAATTGAGGACAGCAGGACCAGAGTCCGTGTGTTCACGGTGCTAATGATCTTGAATGTTCTTTTATATTTACTTTTAGATTGTGCCTTTCTGCAGAGCCTTAGTTTTAATTTTGAGATAAAAATCTCACTATGTAACCTTGATGAGCTAACCTAGAACTTACTGGATAGACCAGGCTGGCCTCATACCTTATCAAGAAACATTTTCATCATGATTCAACTGGGTCTCGAGCCTAGGACTGTCAGCATGTAAAACAGATTCAATCACTGTTACACCATGGAACCTAAGTGCTCCAGGAATTTGCATTCATCTTAATGGGAGCCAGCACCTTGGGGGCTGTGGGACAGTCAGCATGACTGACTGGTAATAGTGGCACAGTTTCCAATGGAAAGGAAATTCAGGAGACTGGCTGCCACACTTTAAAAGGAATGAGAGCTCTGGCTTGGTGAGGCTGCTTGGTATATACAGCCTCCCATCTGAGAAAGGCCAAAAGAGGTAAGTAGCGTGAACCCAGACAATACATACACATGACTGAGGAAGAATGGACCCACACTATGGAGGATGAGTGGAAATATTTTGGAGAAATTATGTTATTGTCCATTAATGACAATGGTGGCCCTCAACCCTGTAAGTAAGGAACAAACATTAACTCTTTCCCAGTAGAGGGATGATATACCACACTCCATCTAGGGCTAGCAACTTCAACAAATAAAAGCACCAGGCTGTCCAGTTAAATCTGAATTGTGATCCATGGCAGATAATGAATACTTAAACATAAGCACATACACAGTCACACAAAAATAAAAATATTACTTACGGCATTCAGATTTAATTGAAAATCCTATTTCACACAGCAACTATGGCCATATTCCAAACCTTCTCTCTGGTTTGCCTCTCAAAGGCCTGGGAAGACTCTAGCAGGGTCTCTGCTGGTTTCTGTGCCCTCCAGATTGCTCCTAACGCCTCTTCTCATGGTCACGGATATCTAGCCATTCAAACACAACTTATGGTCAGTCAAGCAAATGCTCCCATGTCCGAGAGAGGAAGTAGTTTCTTGGTTGAAGCACTCACAGAGTACACGGACCGACTGTACCTATAAAGTAACGAGTAGTCCGTTTTCACGTACTGTGTGCATTGGAAGACATTGGTCAAAGCCAGATGCAGTGACAAACCACTCATAAACAGTTCACAGAGGGTAGTCACTGTCTTCTCATTTCTCCCCAGCTAAAAAGACCATGAAAGAACGCCCCATGCCCCTGGACTGGAAAGCGTTCCTTCCGCGACCTCTGGACACCGAATTCCGGCACCATTACCAGATTCCAGCTAAGATTCCTGAGTTGCAGGATTTTAGTTTTAAATATGGATGTTACTCAACCCTGCCGGTTGCTTCCCAGGGCCTAGGTATGTAAGCCTTTTGGGACTACAAACGCACGGTGCCTGACAAATAGTGCTGACTTGTGAAAAAGGAGCTATATTGTTAGCTATCAAAGAGAGCATGGTCTGTCCCCAATACTGTCTGCTAGCAAAGAGACCAAAGTTCAGGGCGGGAGGAAAGCCGGGACTTTTTTTTTTTTTTTTTTTAGTGTGTATAAATAGGTATTTTACCTGCATGTGTAGCATGTGAGCCTGAGAAGACCAAAAGACGGCATCAGATTCCCTGGCACTGAAGCTACAGATGGTTGTGGGCCACCATGGTGGTGCTGGGAATTGAACCCAGGTCCTCTGCAAGAGCTGCCAGTGCTCTTAACCACTGAGTCACCTCTCTAGCTCCGCATCTGGGACTTTTGCTCTGCTTTGGCAGTGTACAGAGCCAGTTGTGAATTGGACACTGTGATTGGACATCTCCCATTTCTGACCCACTCTGCCTGGATTGATTGAGGTCTCTGACCACTGTTTCTCCATCTTCAACTTCCTATCTTTGGATCCCGCCAAAGCCTGAGCACCGCGGTTGTTTTTGTTTTAGAAACAGCAGTTGCTGCTAAGGCTTGGTGTCACCTTCCTCCACGACAGATTGGTGCAGAAGGCAGCCCTGGCAGACAGTTTTGATAAAAGCCCTTTAGAATGCCCATGCTGCTGCAGTTCCCAATCTCAGGGTGAGGAAACTGTGAGTCTCAGAAGACTACCAGCTTCTGCCTTAAATTCATAGCACCCTGGGGCTGGAGAGATGGCTCAGAGATTAAGAGCACTAGATACTCTTCCAGAGGTCCTGAGTTCAATTCCCAACAACCACATGGTAGCTCACAGCCATCTTTAGTGGGATCTGATTCCCTCTCTGGCATAAAGTCAATAAAGCACTCATGTACTCATATTTTAAAAAATAAAATAAATAATCTTTTAAAAAAATTGATGGCACTCAGTCTGGGTAGAGCAGTGGCTGGAGTCGAGAGATGCCCTAAAATGGCACACCCTGTGATCATCTTCAGATTTAGTGCTCATTCTATCCTAGTGAGCTGTCAACGATCCCAGTTCTTGTCACTTTTGATAGGGATGTTTTCACAAGCTCCATCATAACTCTCTAGGTTAGTGGGCTGGCTCAGTGGGGAAAGGTGTTTGCAGCCAGGGCCGATGACCTGAGTTCAATTCCCAAGGCCCTCATGGAAGGCAAACACTGACTCCCAGCCTAGAGCCTTGGGTGGTGTGTGAATTTCAAGTGATAACAATGAGGGATGGCGCCCTTTACTTAGGGCGGACACTGTCCCTGCTTACATCCCCAGGGCAATGTTCCACACTCCAAGGCAGTGCCCTCCTTGTTTGCTATTCCAACTGCCTGACACTTCTTACAGCTGGAGATTCCTTCCTAAGCTTGTTCTTGTTGATTCTGTTTTTTATCCCAAGGATGTTAATGAGTAGAAATTTTCTGCCCTGTGTGAGCTACAGGGTGGAAGGATCCTCAATGCTCTTTCTCATTTAAAGCAGGTTTCAGACCCTGGCACTCTCCTCATGGGAGACAGCTGAGATCTCTTGTCCAGCCTGCTCCTCACATTTGGTCCCTTCAAAGGGGATGCCTGAGACTAGAGACAATTATTGAAGGTGTTGCCACTCGTAAAAAGAAAAAAAAATCATTTTCAAATATATCTTCATTACTGAAAATTATAACTCCACAAATCTCAGGATCCACATTAATCATAATTCATATCAAATATGAGTGGCTAGACTTGCCTGCCCCTCTGAATGGGAAGCACATGCTTGCTGTAAATGTCATCCCTTCTTCTAAAGCGCTTGTCCTAAGGCTTTTAAGGTCATTGGAAATGGGTGTCTTCATGAGCCCCTCTGAGGATGCATGGAGATGTCCAGAGAGAAAACGGAATTTTACAAAATCCGTTTGTCATAAAGCAAGTGGTAAACATGATGCACTGTGTTCAGAGCAGAACTCACAAAGATCTGATTTTCTGACAATGGGGATCACACTTAGCCTTTGGGCCATGCCTCCCCCCACCACCTGCATCAGTGCCACAGCAGCGTGGTACAGCCCCTAGTCATGGCAGGATGACTAGGGAGCGCCTGGGAAGGATGTGCTAGGCTTTAGGCTGGGCTCAGGTGTGAGAGGTATGTTCAGACAAAGACAGACATTTTGGCTTGTTGATAGGCTGTTCTCTGCCCTGTGTCACTGCAGTCCCCTCGGTGCTACATAGCTACATACAAAACCAGGAGCGCACAAAGAAGCAGACCACATACGAGACTGACTATGGGAAAAACTGCCTGGACTTTTTGATGATCTTAGACTCCTTCACCCCCTCCCAAATCAGCAAGTACCTGGAAAGTGTTTCCTCCAAAGGTAAGCAGCCTCGTCACCGTTTCATACATTCACCAGCATAGTGAATGCCTTGCTTAATATACTGCTCCCATTTCTAATAAGCTCTTTCCTTTTTAACCACTGGTATTGAATATAAAAACAAAGCAAGACCAAACAAACAACCCCCCCCCCAAAAAAAGAACAAGCAAAAAGACAAAAAATACTGTCTTAGTTATGGTTTTATTGCTCTGAAGGAATACCATGACTACAGTAACTCTTATAAAAGAAAGCATTTAATTGGGGCTGGTTTAGAGTTCAGAGGTTTAGCACACTATCATCATGGCAGGAAGCATGGCAGCACTCAGGCAGACATGATGCTGGAGAGGGGCTGAGAGCTGTACATGTGGATCCAAAGGCAGTGGGAAGAGGCAGTGAGCTACACTGGGTCTGCCTTGAGCATCTGAAACCGCAAAGTCTTTCCCCACTGACACACTTCCTCCAACAAGGCCACACCTCCTAGTAGCATCACTCCTGATAGGCCTATGGCTGTCATTTTATTTCAAACCATCACAAGTATTTAAAAAAAAATTCCCATAGTGCCATGCAAACCTTCATCACTGAAAACTTACTTTCCTAAAGGCACACCAGAGACGCTATTGCTCACATAGCTCTGTCTATGTCTTATGTGTCTGGTCTTACCTCACAGGAGTGCTCTGGGATGTTGAGTTGTGTGTTCTGGGATGACATCCTTTTCTTCCAGTTGGCTTTTGTACTGTCTCATATTTTGTTGTGTTTGTTTTTGACAGACTTAATTCATTTTATTTTTCCTGTATAAAAGCCCTTATGTGTTGGCTGCAGCTGGAGCCTGGGTTCTCTGAACAGAAACTTTGGTGTGGGTTTCATAAGATGTTCAGTACATTCCTGATAAGGAGACTTGGTGAACACAATCATTGTCCAGGGGTCACAAATCAAGGAGCTGTAGGTCTTAGAGATGGCATCGAAGATGCCTGTCTACACTTTACTTCTTGTTTGGTTGTATATTTTTAGTGACAGGCTATTTACATACAAGAATCCTCATATTTTATACCCTCAAAGAAAGTACTATCTCAGGACAAGGTGGAGTCATTCTATGTAACAAGTTTACAGACTAGCTCTGCATGAGAAATCATAAAATGTCAAGAGGGGAACAAAGGAGCCTGAGGACAGGAAGCAAGTAGTCCTTTCTAGAACTGCCTGTCAGATGTGTGTGTGTGTGTGTGTGTGTGTGTGTGAGAGAGAGAGAGAGAGAGAGAGAGAGAGAGAGAGAGAGAGAGAGAGAGAGGAGAAAAAGAACTCACAACCCAGTGTAGGTGTGAATATCCACATAAGGTGAATTTCCATGACACAGATGTGCCGAATCCCCTAGAAAACACACTAATTTCAAGGATGAAGTAAAAAAAAATAGGAAGAGGATCTAATATTTTCATGTTCCTAAGATACCTCCTATACAATGCGGGGCCACCAACTACTTCCTTTTCTGTGGTTGGACTTATACTGCAGATGGCTCCCAATTAATCACCCATGTCTATGTCCCCTCCATCCCTAGTCACCGCTCCCTCCTCATCTGTCCCAGCCTTCACCATCCCCTGCCAGAGTGAACTCTAAATCTGACTCATCCTCCTGCCACTGAGATCTTTGCTCCAAATGAGCCTGAAGCCTCCTGTGTGTGCACATACGGAGTCTGCCTCCTTCACTCTCCATCTCGCTCTTCCTCTCCTGAATCAGAAGCTCACTGTTGACTGGCTTGACTGGTGGGCAAGCTCCATTGATCTTTGTGTGCTGGGGTTATAGGTACTTGAAACCATGGGTGGCTTTTCTTATATGGACAATAAGAATTCAAACTCAGGTCCTTACGCTGTAAAGTAAGTGATTTTAAACACTGAGCCATTGCTCTTGCCTTCCAGATGCCTTTAAGGATGGAACACACACACACACACACACACACGCACCAAGAAGAAACAAGTGCCTGGATGTTGGCATTAGGCAAACAGGACTAAGCAGCTGCTTAACCTCCTCTGGAAGCAGAAGTGTGTTTTCTCCTGGGAGCCTCATTCCTCTTAGCAGATGCCTCAAGGCCAGTCTGTCTCTTCAGGAGGAACTGAGCGCCTCCTGGAAACTCTCACTGACACAGGGCAGCCCACCGGCAAAGCCAGTTTGCCAGCCTGCTCTCTTCACCAGTTTCGGTGCAAATTGTATCAAATTAGCCTCTGTATTTACAAAGAGCTCACTTTACCTCTAAGAGCCACATCCCTTGGGCCCGCAGGAGGAATTCTGCTTCCTTCAGATGGTGACATCTGTCCAGGGATCAGGGACCGGCCATACCAGATGCAGCCATCACAGTGGCTAGACATCTGTTTTCTCACTCTCTGTCTGTGTGCGATCTGAGGCTTGGCCTTGAACTGGGGGCTGGGGAGGGGGGTTCCTCTGCTAAGTGCTGTTAATGTGACATCTGTTCTCCTCAGGGAATGAGCTTTCCAGGCACCAAGATTTGTCCATTCAGTCTTTATTACCTCTCCTAGACCTCCCAGTAAACCAGCAAGTTAGGCTTTTGGTTCTCTTTGGTTCTTCAAGGCAGCACTGGGGGCAGATACCAGAAAGCACATGGCCCAGAGCTTTAGCTGTATCATGATGCCCTGGGCTGCTGGAGAAGCCAGTCTGTGCCAGCTCTAATGCTCTCACCCATGGGCGTGGCTGTTAGGGGGCAACTGGCGGGCAGGAGGTTCCCTTAAAGCTTTTATGCAGCAAACCTCTTGTCATCTTCTAGTGTCAGGGATGATGGGAATGCCTGTCAGCTGTGACCTCACAACAGTGCTTTCCCAGAGGGGCTCAGCTGGATTTCGGAATGAAGAGACCTGAGATGTCCTGAACTCACTGATTATCTTTCTTAAGTAGGAAGCTTTTGTGGACTAGAAGACCAGAGCAGTGATATTTTAATGGAAAGAAAAAGGCAAGGGAGATGGGGAAGACAGAGACAGATATACAGAGAGAGACAGGGGACGGGGTGGGGGTGGGATACACTCGTCTCCCCCCTAAGTAACACTCCAAGTTGGGGTGAAGAACTGACAGGGTAACAAAGGATAAAAGAAGAGTAGAGCCCAGAAGGAAGAGCGAGACTCTGAAAGCAGACCTCTGTGGTCATGAATTCTCTGCACCACTAAACTGTAGAAACCCGAAATCCTGTGAGCACCCACGGGACCATAGGTGGAAAGTTCCACACCTTACTGCACACTAAGTACCACAGTTAAAGCACAGACATTCAAAAAATGTTGCACACGATTATCCAAGGCTTGTCTGTGAGGTGCATAGGAAACAGAAGCAAAGTTTGTGTTTAGACTTGGATCCAATCTTCCAGAGACTTCACCATGTATAGGCCCATATTCTCTTTTTTTAAAGATTTATTTATTTATTTATTATTTTTACAGAGAAGGGTACCAGATGTCATCATAGATGGTTGTGAGCCACCATGTGGTTGCTGGGAATTGAACTCAGGACCTCTGGAAGAACAGTCAGTGCTCTAAACCTCTGAGCCATCTCTCCAGCCCCTATGCTTATATTCTCAAATCCAAGAAAATCTGAAACATTTTGAGTTCTGAGCATTCTAGAATAGTGATGCTTAAGCCTGTACTGAGTTTGTTTTTAACTCAAGAAGCTTAGACTGTGTTCTTTAGTGGACAATCTATGTACAAAATTGCTTTATTCCCTGAGTTTAATTCCAACAACTTGGAAGCTGACAGCTCCTGCATGTGTTATCTGCTGGTAAAAATCCTGTCATCTGCCCACCCTCTTCCCACTGGAGAGATAAAATTATCTAAAATATGATTTTCTCTATATCTTTGAAAGCTATGACTCTCTTCCTATTTTTTACACCAATATAAAATTTGTAAGGTGTTTCTCACAGGCCTGTAATTCAGAATTCAGAGAGCATGGACTGAGTCTGAAAAGATGGCACAGTGATTGAGAGCATTGGCTGCTCTTTGAGGATCTGGGTTAAATTCCCAGCATCCATCTGGCATCTCACAACCATCTCTAGTTCCAGAGAATCTGACACACCCTATTTGTACTTCTATGTATATTGCATGCACATGGTACACAGACATACTTGCAGGCAGAACACCCGCAAACATAAAAATTTAAAAGAATGCGTGTATTCACTCACTTAGCAAACCTCACTGATTGCATGTCTAATGAGCTAACTTAATACAAAGATAAAAAAAAAAAAACCCATTATATCAGGGAGCTCACCATCCAGTGTCAGACAGAGGCATAACTATAGTGACATAGACCACCATTGAAGAAATGTTTGATTCTAGGAAAAGCCTGTGTGAGGTGCTGTTAGCTCTAATAGATGAGAGATAGGTTTTCAGGTCAACATGGTCTTCACATCAAGTAGTGCCAGGGCTGCTCCAGCAGAGGGAACAGCGTAAGGACATGAATTGGAACAACAGAAGACTATATGTATAAAAGGAGATTTAGTAGATTGCCATATAGGGTAGGGGGTCCAATGGTGGCCATCTGGATATAGAACAAGGTAGCTGCCCAATTCAGGAAGTGTCCAATCAGTACTCACACTCTGGAACCACATTAAGTTCATACATTCTGAAGAGTCTTGGAGTCTGTGCTGGAAGGACAAGGAAGTCCACACAGGATGGCTGAGCAAGATAGACACATTGGCTCAGGAAGAGGCATTGGCCAGCGTCTGCTGGCTTTGTCTTCTTTAGACTTCTCTTTATCCATGTCATCCTTTGGGAGAAACCACCCACGTTGAGAGCTGTGTCTCCTACTCATCCATCCTTGAACTGATGTCTCTGGAAGCATCTCAACAAATCCACAGCTGTGCCCCGCTAGTCTTAGGCATGGCTGAATCAAGTCAGGGTGTCAATCAGCATCCACTACCCCAAACATAAACACAGCATCCAAAGCACAGTTGGCCTTTTGAGCAGTTGGGTGACATTAAGTTTGATGGACACTGGGTCATCTTGTTTTGTCTGAGATATGCCCAGTTGGATTTACCCTCCATGCATGTCTTTATTATGAGAAGGGCATTTTGTTGCTTCCATACTTCAGTATAAACTTCAGACCTACAGACAAGCTGAAAAGGAAATGGACCAGGTGACAGCAGTTGGTGGTGATGCGGAGCAAACAGAATTCCCACCTGCAGGGGAATATCAAATAATAGAATCACTCAGGGAAAAACTCTGGTGGCATCTTATACATTTAAACATATGCCTACATCATGACTTAGAAATTCCACTTCTGGATGTTGGCTTGAGAGAAAAGGTATACAACCACAAAAAGACTTGTACAAAAATACGTCAATTTCATTCTTAATATCCCAGAACTGGAAATACTTCCCATCTCCATCAATAGGAAAAAATGAAGTGTGATATTTTAACAACTTGCCAACAAAAGGGAATATATAATATTCCCTTATATATAGAACAAAATGTACAGACTCAAAAGATGCTCAACAACAAATCTGAAGAGTAGAGATGGGCTTCTGTGTGATTCCATTTACTTGAAGGTCCACAACAGGCAATTGGATGCATGGTGAAAAAAAGGCCCCAGAGGCTGTCCTGGGGTCACTTCCTAGGTGGTGGAAATGAACTCTAAATGGGTGTGGCTTATCAGTGTACAAAGGCCAACTGGCAAACTTGGCATGTAAGGCCAGTGTTTGGCTCTATGAGAGGCACACCTGAGTACTGGGGTCAAGGAAAGGGTAGAATACAGTAGGAATATCTTACAGATAAGTGCAGATGTCATTGTAGAGAACACAAGCTACCTCTACACACTGTTAAGATGACTGACCTTGGAATCACACAAAGACACAAGAACAAAGTGAAAGTGACCTGGCAAGGCAATGTGGTTTTGTAAAAACTGTAGGCTGTGACCCAAATGGGGCTAGCAAGCACCCAAGGCCAAACGTGACCTCTGTCTTTTATCTGTAATGCAAGGGATGCTTAGTGATTCTTCCCTGGCTTGTTTCAACCTCATAGTCTACTTTTCAACTGGAAAGTGGAAGGAAATCGGGAGGAGGAGTGAGCCCCTCCTGGCTGTCAAGTTCTGGGAAAACAGCAGGTCTTTGCCGTGAACAAAATTTCACTGGGTAATGGAGTTAAACATTTTGAATTCCTTTACATAAAAGGGGGAGATATTTAGGGTATACTGGTCCTTGATGTGACAGTTATGTTGATGTTATTATTTTTCTTTATATATATATATTCATTATTTGGTGATTTTACATCATGCACCCCATCAAACTCAGTTATCAGTTCTCTCAGATTCATACCCACTCATATGATCTCTCCATTTTCAAAAACCCTCATTCATGCTGTCATTTACTGGAGCATAATTAAATTCCCTGTAGCCAGACTCTTAAAGAAATCAAGTCTTTCCTCACCCACACCCCTGCCAGAGGCCATCAATGCAGAAGTGAGGCACTGTGTCGTTTACCTATGTTCTAGCCTTGAGCTCTTGTATATAATGACATTTTTTTTTAAGTCCACTAATGAGTGAGTACATCCCCTGATTCTCTTTCTGTATTTGTGATACCTCGCTCAGGGGGATATTCTCTATATCCATCCATTTGCCTGCAAATTTTAGGACATCATTTTTTCTTACTGCTGAGTAGTACTCCATTGTGTAGATGTACCACAGTTTGTTAATCCATTCCTCAGTTCAGGGGCATCTAGGTTGTTTCCAGGTTCTTGCTATTACAAATAATGCTGCTATGAGCATAGTTGAGCTAATGCTTTTAGGGTGTGAATGTGCGTCTTTAGGGTATATGCCTAAAAGTGGTATTGCTGGATCCTTGGGGAGATTGATTCCCATTTTTCTGAGAAACCGCCATAATGCATTCCAGAGTGGCTGAACAAATTTACACTCCCACCAACAATGGAGGAGTGTTCCCCTCGCTCTGCATCCTTTTCAGCATAGGCTGTCATCTGTGTTTTTAATCTTAGGCATTCTGACAGGTGTAAGGTGGTATCTCAAAGTTGTTTTGATTTGCATTTCTCTGACGGTTAAAGATGTTGAGCACTTTTTCATGTGCCTTTCAGCCATTCAGCTGTCTCCTCTCCCCTTATCTATTCAATATAGTTCTCGAAGTTTTAGCTAAAGCAATAAGAGAATGAAAGGAGATTAAGGGGATATTGGAAAAGAAGAAGTGGAACTATCTCTATTTGCAGATGATATGGTTGTATATATAAGTGATCCACAAAATTCTACCAGGGAACTTCTACAGCTGATAAACACCTTCAGCAATGTAGCAGGATACAAGATTAATTTAAAAAAAAAATCAGTAGCTCTCCTATACACTAAAGACAAAAAGGACTGAAAAAGAAATAAGGGAAACATCATCTTTTATAATAGCTGCAAATAGTATTAAATACCTCGGTGTAACTATAACCGAAGAAGCATCAGATCTGTTTGACAAAAATTTTAAATCTCTGAAGAAAAAACTTGAAGAGGATATCAGAAAATGGAAAGCTCTCCCATGTTCCTAGATAAGTAGGATCAATATAGTGAAAATGGCAATTCTACCAAAAGCAATCTGCAGATTCAATGCACTGCCCATCAAACTCCCAACACAATATTTTACAGACATTGAAAAAAATAATACTCAATTTCATTTGGAATAACAGGAAAGCCAGGATTGTCAAAACAATTTTGCTCAACCCTCAGGAGGCATCACCATTCCTGACTTCAAATTATACTATAGAGCTACAGTAATAAAAACAGCTTGGTACTGGCATAGAAACAGACTTGTGGATCAGTGAAATCAAATTGAAGACCCCAATAGATATTCACCCACACACCTTTGAACACCTGATGTTTTGACAAAGAGGCCAAAAATATTCAATGGAAGAAAGATAGTATCTTCAACAAATGATGTTGGCATAACTGATGGTAGTATGTGGAAAAATGCAAATAGATTCAAATCTATCACCTTGCACAAAATTCAAATCCAAGTGGTTCAAAGACTTCAACATAAACCCAGATACACTGAACTTGATAGAAAAAAAAAGTGGGTAATACCCTCCAAAGCATTGGCCCAGGTGACCACTTCCTAAATATGACACTAGTGGCACAGACACTAACAACAACAATCAAAGTAGGACCTCCTGAAACTGAGAAGCTTCTGTAAGGCCAAGGACACTCTCAATAAGACAAAACAACAGCCTACAGAATAGGAAAAGATTTTCACCAACCTTACAAGTGACAGAGGACTGATCTCTAAAATATATAGAGAACTCAAGAAACTAGAGCCCTAAGCCCTAAATAACCCAATTAAAAAAAAAATGGAGTTCAGAATTAAAAAGGGAATTCTCAGCAGAATAATTACAGATGTGATTTTTTTCATACAAAACAGAGAGAGGAGGAGAGAGAGAGGGGAGGGGAGGGAGAGAGAGAACTGGCATTGTGACACCACAGAGCAAGAGGATGAGTGTGGGATAACAATTCTAGGAATGAAGAGTTCTACAGTTCCACCCGATATGAATGTTGCTGTTGAGACTGGGGAGTTACAGGTGTTTGGAACCGGACAGGACTCTCTCTACTTCACAGCCTGGGAGCTGGAGGCAGAGTTGAAAGGCTTCTTAAAGGCAGATAAGATTCAAGAAAAGCAAAGGCCACCAATGTTGGGCAGGAAGAAAATAACCCTGAACTCCACAAAATGTTCAGGGCAGATCCCAATCTTCTTCACCACTGTTCAATACTGTGCACCCTATCACGGCAGATAAGGCTGCCAATTAATGTCACACATGAATTTAATATGTGACATCACAAACAGTGTGCTTAGTCCTTCCCACAGCTCAAGGGGGAGTATGGGGTTCTGCATTCAGAGGTGAGGCAAAAAAAAGTGGGTTAAATAATACTTAGTGACACAGCACCGAACTGTGGGCCTGTTTGCTTTGCAAGCTCATGTCCTTTTCTGTGAGCATAGATTCCACTGATTTCCAATGAACACTCTGAACAGTTAAGGGCATCATGCCTCTCTACATCACACATAGTACCCTCAGATTATACATTCATATCAAACTTGTGAATAACATACTCCTAACCAGTATATGCTTTCTCCTAGGATTTTGCTGTCTCATATTTATGTAGGAAACTTGTTTTTCTTCCTTGGCAGACAGACGAATTCTTGATCGCTTCATCCATTCCCACCGTGACATCTATGTGGGGACAGATGGGAAAGGAAAACGAAGTCGTCTGAAGAAACCCTGAGATCAACAGTCATGCCCGGCTCAACCCAGTCGCTTTCTAATAACCAGGGAAAAATAGGTTAAATTGCTCCAAATGTATTGTGGCAGTATGTTCTGCTGTGTTTGGTTTTTAAATGAAATCAATTAAAGTTACAGTTTACCCTCGGACATAGCTTTAGCTGTGTCTCATAGGTTTTGATGTCCTGTGTTTTCTTCTTCTTTTTTTTATAGTTTTTTGTTTCAGTGTTGAGTTTCTTTCCAGAAAAATTTCAACTTTCCAATAATAAAAATAATTTAAAGGTATTTCCATTGTTATTTTTGTTTGTTTGTTTGTTTGTTTGTTTTGAAGGCTTTGAAAAACAACCTCCACTTTGGGGGATTCTTCAAAGTTTTACTGTATGCTGTTAATGCTGCATATGATTATACATACAAGATTATATAAAACAATTATTTATGTAATTTTGAAATCTTTATTGTTGCCTTAATTGTATTGAACTGTCAAGCTCTGAAAAAAATATTGAAAACTTCAGACAATAAATATGGTCTTGTCCATCTCTCCCCGCATTTGGGGGAATTTCTTTTTATTTAAAAGAAAAAGATTTATTTTTATTTTATGTGTATTTCCTGCAGGTATGAACATGCTCCACATACAAGCAGTGCCCTGGAAGGCCAGAAGAGGGCGTCTGATCCCCTGGAACTAGACTTACAAGTGATCATTAGCTAGCTGCCTGGTGGCTGCTGGGAACTGAACCAAGAACAGCTTGTGCTCCTAACTACTGAGCTTCTTCTCCAGTCTGCTCTGCTTTATTTTTTGAGCGTGGGATTATGCAAAGTGCTTCTGCTGACTAACTTTCCCATTATATTGTCCTTTTTACAAACTTGGTTCTTGCTTTCAAACTGAATTGCATTTGGATTCCTATTAACATTGAATTCATCTGTTTTATTTATCTTTCCATCTACTCAGTGCGCTCCCCTACCACACACTCCTGACTTAACTTTCGATTTTTTGGTTCTTTGTAAGTTTCATGTGCTGTGGATGCTTTATCTGTATAAATGAATGTGACCATGTGTGTGTTTGGTAGCCTTGGAGATCAGAAAAGGGCATTGGATCTCCTGGAACTAAAATTACAGATGCTTGTGAGCCAACTGAGGTTGCTGGGAACCTGGGTTCTCTGAAAGAGCATTCAGTGCTCTAACCACTGAGCCATCTCTTCTACTTTTGTGTATGTGTGACTTGCTTTCAGGACCTGTGTAGAAAGGATTTTTTGCCTGGATTTTGTCTTTTAATATGGCAAACTTTTGATGCTAGAATTTACTTAGCTTTATTCACTTGATTTTAGGTTTTCTATACCATTATGGCCATTTGTCATTTTTTTTCCTTTTTTCTAATTTTCTCTAATTTTAAAGCATGCAACGTTTTGTTTTCATCCTTTTCTCTCACATTATTATTTCTACATTTAAATTTCTCCACCCAAATGTGTATGTAAATTGTATAGTCCCTATATTCTCAGTACTTTTAGCTCCTTACCTTTCTCCTTATTTGCTGAGAAAAACAAAACAAAACAAAACACATTTTATTTTCCCATTTTATTTTTTGCCTCTAATTCCATCCCCTGCACACATAGCAGAAGTTCACCATTCCTCAAGTTTAGATGCTGAGATAGTTCAGAATTTGTTTTACTAGAGATTTCTTTCTCTGTTTAAAATTAAAGTCATGAGCATTTTATATATTGTCAATCACTTACCAATATGGTCAATTATACATAACTATCATTGCTTCATGCATCTTCTTATTTCTATATACCACGGATGCCATGTTTTTATTTACACTCCTTTGGAGGGAAGACCCATATGTGTTTCTCTGCGGACAGTACTCCAAATCCTTACTTGTTAAAGCGCAGCATAGAACTCAGTGTATGGAACAGGCTGGCCTTGAATTCACAGAGATCCATCTGCCTCTGGAGTGTAGGGATTAAAAGTGTGTGCCAACCATACCCAGTTTATATTTTAATTTTAGGGTTTTTCCCCCTCTGTTTGTTTCTTTAGGTTAACCCATCTTATTATTATTATATCATTTTTTACCTTCACTATCGACTTATTGTTTATGTTGCTTATCTAGTTATTGGTTTCTCCAGTTTTTCCATGATACATCTTGAATTAATCAGATTTAGTATCAAACAACATTTTCCCTAAAGTATCTCAAGTTCTTCACCTGTATGTATCCAGTTTCCCAATTCTCGGCCTTTTACTAATGTTCATTTTATTTTTATATGAGGTATAAGTACATGTTTCTGTGAACTTTAGATACAACTTAGGCAAAGTTAGGTGTTTACAGCATTTACATTATCAACCCTCCAGCTCTCTCCCTTTCTGTTTGTAGATCTAAATTTGTTTGGCATCACATTGCTCTTTTGGAAGAATTTTTACCTACAGTTTCATAGCTTTTCTTCCTGTGGCCCCTTCCTGTGGTGGTATTAACTGTGAGAAGACGGGGTGAGTTTAAGGTTAATTCCTGGAGTTCCCATAACCAAAGGCTTCAAACTACCCTCTCTCACTTTGTGTTTGCCAAAAAATGCCATTTCTCCTTCGTTCATGAAAAGTTATTTTTCCAGCTACAGAATTCTTTCCCAGCATGTTATCTTCCAGGCGCTTGCTGCTCTATTGCTGGTATCGTTTCCCAAACAATGTTCTGGAATCCTTGGTTCTGCCTTGTGTCTCTTTTCTCCCGTTGCCCTTCTAACTTTCCATCTTTGGTTCCTTCTCTCTGGCCAGCTCTGGTATGCCTTCTGCTTGTTGTTCTCTGAGCTTCCTAAACCAAGAAGGAGTGAAGACTGTCATTGAATTTGGAAAGGCCTCAGGCACTGTGTCTTCAAATATGTCTTCTACCCTGTTCCATGTATGTTTCATTTGATGCCTTTACAAATTCTTCAGTGTTTTCCCTCTCTTATTGAGTTTTGCTTTTTATACTTTAGTTCAGCTGACTTCTACTGAAGCAAAAATTGACTGTGGATCACGGTCACTGATTCTTATATGAATCAGATCTACTGGTCAGCCTCCAAAGGAACTCTTCATCTTTGTTGCTGTATTTTCATGATCATTTCTGTGCCTATCTTTCTGTGGGTTCCAACTTTATTGCAATATATTTGGTATTTTATTTTGTGTTTTCTTCAGAGATGTTAACATTTTAATTAGAACTTATTAAAAATTTAACATCTGGGTCTGAAGAGAGAGCACGGGTTACTCTTGAAAAGGACCAAGATTCAGTTCCCAGCATCCGTAAGGCAGATCATAACCATCTGTAACTCCAGTTTCAGGAACACAGCTACCTCTTCTGGCCTCCTTAGGCACTGCACTCATGTGGTGCGCATACACGCAGGTAAGCAAAACACTCATACATATAAAATAAAAAGAAATCTAAGACATTAAAAATAAAATTTGAACAACTGTATCATGCCTGTCTTTTTCTGTGGGCTGCTTGGTGTCACAGTGGGCTGTTCTCGTTTTCACAGCCCACATCTTTCACAGGGAAATGCTGCATAAAGAGAAGAACACCAACAAACTACATGGTTTTCCTACCCCAAATCCCACATTCCCCACACAAGATGTGTGTGGACCCAGATCTTCATATAAGACTTCAGAACAGGCACCTGATAGCTCAATTGCCCAAGTTCTCAAAAAAAAAAATGGTCAGTGCAGATTTGTGTGCAGCCTCCTGACATTACACCAGAGGAAGCTGCCCAGGTTAGGCCTTGGGAAGGAGCTTTACTGTGGCACCAATGTCCTTCTGACCTTGCAAAACTTCAATAAGCAGTTGAATTCCAGGCATCCTGTCATCACTTTCAAGGGAAAAAACAGAGACAGGAAAGGGTCTTGCTTCCTCAAAACTGCCTTTTCCCCACGCTAGCCTTCCCTGGAGGTTTACAGGCCACAACTACCTATTTTTTCACAGACACAGCCACCTTCCTTTCTAACTCAGTGATCAGGCCGATGGATGTGTCATTCAGTGCTGGGACAATTTATTTTGATCCATGAAGTTATTTCTTTTTCTGGGAAAATCTTTCTTGGCCTCCCTTTGGTTCAGCAAGCAAAAATTCCAAGTCTTGAGTAAGGGGAAAATCAGGGAGGCTTCATTCTCTTCAGCACACATTATTAGGCTGTGACAAAGCACAGAAAAAGACAGGATTCCCAAACTGAGGTGTCCAGAAGTCTGGAGACTCAGTAGAGCTTTTCCTGGGTGTTCATGGAGTTAAAATGGCCAAAAGGGTTCCAAGCAATTACAGCTCCTCAGCCCTGACTTCCACCTTGCTTGGGCCCTGTTGGTCACTAATTTAATGACACACTTTTTCAGTGGCCGCCATTTCTTGTCCCTGACAGCAAGGTGATGTAGGAAGCCAGACTGGTCTGCCAAATGCCTGCTGATAAAACTCTTCTTTGAGTAAAAGAAATGCTAGCTTCTCTCACCTCAGGAAAGAGTGTCAGCATTTTGGTGCCCAATTTGGTTGAAGTAATGTCAGACACACATCACTGCCTTTCTGGCTCTGCCAACACTGGGCTGCAAAGAACAGTCAGTACCTGCCTCCTGAGGCCACAGGCAACCACTAGAACTCCTCATCAGTGTTCACAGTCTCTGTTTCCAGAAGAAAAAAATGCTGATTTTACATGCAGCTAATTTTTGTAGTGTGAGATGGTAAAGATTGGGATAGTTGTTGTACCTAAGAGTGGGCGTGTCAGTATGGGTTAGTATCAGAAGTTAAGCTGTGTGGATGTTTGCTGTTGCTATGTGTCTAGGGCTGTTGAGACTGCTATAACCAACTGCACTGTACACACTGAGCCTGGGGCCTATAGCAAGATGAGGCAAAGCTGGTTTGAACTGGGTAACAGCTTGGCCTCTAACTCACCCATGACACATTGTGTGGCTATAAGGTTCCCTGTTCCCTGGAGCCTAGTTTATAAAGACTCTAAAGCCATTTGTAATCACCTGCCAAAGGCCTCCACCTCCTAGCATCTACACCTGGGGTAAGGATTTCAACAAATGAAGGGGAGCACACACTTTCAGATGGGAGCACTCCCTCAGCGCACAAAGGGAGGAGAGCACATGCTTTAAGACGGGAGCACTCAGTGCACAAAGGGAGGAGAGCACACGCTTTCAGACGGGAGCACTCCCTCAGTGCATTCATATTCACCTGTCAGCAGGTATTCTGTAGGAAGTGACTGGCTTTCAGAGGATTTTTTTCTCTCTTTTTATAAAAAAGTTGCAAAATAAATTTTTAATTATTTGAGTTTTTAGATTATAATATAATTATAACACCTCCCACTTCATTCTCCATCCTCCACGCTTTCCCCAATACCCCTCCCTCCTTGATCTTTTTCAAATGATTTTTCATTTTTTAAAATTATTTTAAGTTTAGATATATTTGATTATATTCTTCCCTTCCCCACAGTCCTTCAGTCCTCATTTCCTCCTAGTCCACTCAACTTTTAGTTCTTTTTCCTAAAACAACCCCCAAAACCCAATACAACAAAACCTAGAAAACAAAATACACTAGCACCCTAAAAGAAAAAATAAACATCCAAATTATAACCAAATGACAGCTATTTGTAACCAGAACAAACATGAGTTCTGTTGTTGACCTTTACCCTGGTATCTAGGTTTACATTTAGTCATTTATTTTTGTAAAAATTTAACCAAATAAAGTACAGTAAAACTATCACACCAAACTTGGGCCAGACAAACCAATGAAAGGAAGAGAGTCCATGAGCAGGCACGGGAGTAGAGAACCTCTTGTTCTCTCTCTCTTGGGAATCCCATGAAGCCACTAAAGGCAGAATACAAGCTCCAGAATCCTTGCAGACCCATACAGGCCCCTTGCATGCTGCTTGCTTCAGTCTCTGAGAGTTTGGATGAATTTTCCTCATGCTGATTTAGAGGGCCTTGCTCTCCTGGTATCCTCCATTCCTTCTGCTTTCTCTACCTCAGGGTTCCGTGAACTCTGAGGGGAAGGCTCTGACAGAGACATCCCATTTAAAAATGAGTGTGCCAAGGTCTCTGTGTGTGTGTGTAATGCCTGGCTGTGTGTATCTCTACAACAGTTCCAATCTGCTGCAGGAGGAAACTTCTCTGATAGTTGAATAAGGCGCTGATCTATGAGGACATCAGAGGATCATTAGGAATCATTTTATCACCACATTTTCTTTTAGATCAGTGTTCTTTGGTTTTGCTCTCGGTCCATCTAATCTCTGCCTCTTGGCCACACAAGCAATGTTGGGTACGGGTTACATCTTGTGGAGCAGACCTTAAGTCTGATTAGTCATTTTTTTGCTCCTCCCATAAGCTTCGCGTCACCATTACACACTAGCACAGCTAGCAGGCAGGACACCATTGTAGATAAAGGGTTTGGAGCTGGCTTGCATTTACAAGTGGTTTTATCTTTTTGGTAATATGTAGACTACCTTCTTGTAATCAGCGCACTGGAACGCACAGGAGAAGGCTCCATGTTCAATGGGTTGTGTAGGTTTATCTTCAGCAATGAAACCCTGCTATCAGTTTATGGAGAGCAACCAATAGTCTTAACAGACTTGGTTGTTTAGGGATCCCAGGGGATCCCTTTGGACAGCAACTCAATTAGATGTACCCCTAGCCCAGTACTGGAGACTTCATTTGGTGATAGGAGGTGGACAGTGGGGACCCTGTCTCCCCCATATATGTACCTATCTGATGAGGTCTCTACTGTAGCAGACTTCTATACCACCCCTCTAACGCCCTCTCATTTAGCTGCCTCTGCCCACATTCCCTCCTGTCACCCCCCCCCTGTTCCCTCCCTCTTCCTTGGATCAGTTCTTCCATCCCAGTCCCAACTACATCCATCCATCCATAACTATCTTTTCTATGTCCCTTCCCTAATCATCTCTACCTGTACCCCCACCCCCAGTCCCAACTTTGAAATTAAAATGGCCCTGGGGTGTCTCTCTGAGATTTCTCTAGAACCTGTTGCAATATAGCCTCCCTGGAGTTGATTTTTTGGTTTGTTTCCTTAGTTGATAGGAAGAACCTGTTATTCAATAATTATGAAGTGACTTTTTATTATTTTTTCAGTTTTAATCTAATTTTTGTTACAGATACGTAAATGTGCAAGCTCATAAAATAAATACTGTTTCTCAGGAAATGTATGGAACCTACATGAGGAACTGTCTTGAAACTCACTCTGGTTCACAAAGTTGGCCTTGAGAAAAGTCAAGGCCACTGCCATCTGAAGTGGGAAGATTAGATCTTACACAAAGCAAGGCTTCCTAAACTGACTTCAAAATGTCAACACATTTCCAGTGATAGCCATCGCACAAGTGCTTATACATATGCACACATAATGTAAAAAGAAAAAGTTTAAAATTCATTTGAAAAGAGAATATATCTAGAAAGCCAGAGGATGGACAGATGAGTAAACCCAGCAGCGGCTCCCTCATAAATACTAAAATATATGAAAAGTCATTTAAAATTGTGTTACAGGTAAGGAGAGATGAGACTAAGAAACAAAAATAGTCTAGAAAAAGACATAAGTTATATATATTAATATAATATAAATTATATATCTATGAGAACTTGATGTTTAATAAGGGTATCAATAAAAAGCTTGATATAAACTGGCTTATTGAATAAACAATCTAAAAGCTAACTTTTGCAGGGAAAAGATGTGCTTATATATTACTGGTCAATAAAAACAAATGCCAGATAGGAGAATAATAATGATATATAGTAAATATACTTATTATTTATATTGACATAATGCCAATTTCCCCCCCCCCCAGCAATGTTTTTATTATTTGGGAATTTTGTACGACCACCTATCACACTCACTTTCCATTTCTCTCAGGTCCATCCTCCCACCCTTGCACTCCCCCCCTCCCTCCCCCATCAAAAAAAAGAAAGAACCCACCAAGTCCAATTTCCACTGGAGCATGGTCAAACTCCCAGTGAGTATGTGTTCTCCCTTAAAGAACACTGAGTGTGCCCCTTCCACCTGGGGAAAAGCCATCGATGTGAAGAGCATCACAAAGTTTAAGGGTGCTCTTTCATAACTTCCTGTCTGGACTGTTTCTGCTTGGGGTGAAGGGGAGAGGTTGACACAGAAGCCTTCAGTGTCTCTCAGTCTCAGTTGTGAGTCTGCTGTCATCAACGCCACTGCAAAAGAAGTTCCCTTGTCCATAGCAGCTGGTGGCAGCATGGATCATGGACTTGAACATGGTTTTGTTGGCAGCAGGGACCACAGACACTAACATTGCCTCCAGCAGCATCACAGACCATGGAAGTCTTTCCAGGAGGCTCAGTTCAGAAAATGAACCATTCTTTGTCTTAGCTATCTAGATAGCTCAGAGTTAGGGTGACCCTGTGGTTGGGTAACAGGTCTGGGGGAAGAACCTGGACAAGCTCCGAGCTGCTGCATACCACTCTGCCCTTGGCGCCAGCCTCCCCGCTGGTACAACCATTGTGTTTGCAGCCTTGCATTCCACGCAGGAATGGCAACAGCAGCAGGAGCCGGATGCCTTGGGCAGGGCCTCTGGGTGGACACCATCCAAGCAGAGGGAAACATGCTGAGCCTTCCTGTGCCCCAGGACCAGTTCTGCTCAACAGTGACAAGCTTCTTTGTCAGGCACAACTGCATCTCCATACCTGTCACCATCACTGAGGCTCCAGTCCTCCTCTCCATACTCACCATCCATTCCACCATCTTCTCTTGTTTAAATGTCATGTTTTTTAAAGAAAAATAAATAAATTATTCAACTTCTTGAAGAAATTCTTCTAAGTAAGTCTTTTCTAACTAAGCACATAAAATTTAGAAACAAAGAGACTGCTAAATTTCCTTTTAAAACTGCTATAAAACTTAAGACCTTCACTATGGCCAAAAAAATAAAAAATAAAACAGTGTTTAGTCTCAAAAAAAAAAAAAGAAAGAAAGAAAATCTATGCTACATAAATGTTTAAGAGACAATGAGCTATAACAAAGCTCAATGGGCCATTTTGGAGTACTTCTTCTAAACCAATAAGAATTGAACAATTGGGGCTGGAGCGATGGCTCAGAGTTTAGGAGCACTGATTGTTCTTCCAGAGGTCCTGAGTTCAATTCCCAGCAACCACATGGTGGCTCACAACCATCTATGATGACATCTAGTGCCCTCTTACGTATACTGTATACATAATAAATAAATCTTAAAAAAAAAAAAAGAATTGAACAAGCACCATCACCTCAATGAAATCATCACAAGATGAGCCAAACAGTATTGTGGAGGGAATCTCATGATGGCTGGAGTATCTCCTAGGGTTATAACCAAGTACCATGAACTTAAACATTTAAATGGCTTAAAACCAATGAAAAATGTAGTCTTGTAGTACTGGGTACCAGAGACAAAAATCAAGGTGCCTTAGTTATTGCTAATAACTAATTACTAATGGCTAATTGAGACACAATGACTGCAACAACTCTTATAAAGAAAAACATTTAATTGGGACTGGCTTACAGGTCAGAGATTAGTCCATTACAGGCAGACATGGTGCTGGACAGGGAGCTGAGAGTTCCATATCTTGATCCCCAGACAGCAGAAGCGACTGTGTGTCACACTGGGTGTGACTTGAGCATGTGAAACCTCAAAGCCCACCTCCACAGTGATGCACTTCCTCCAACAAGGCCACACCTTCTAGTAGTGCCACCCTCACGGGCTAAGCCTTCACCCAGGAGTCTATGGGGCCATTTCTATTCAAACCACCACACTGGGGGTGCCCTTCCAGAGCCTGTCAGGAAGGGTCCCTGCTTCTTCTGGCTCTAGATGACCAGGAGTCATCACCGGCATCTCGCTCCACTGCTACATGTGTACCCCCGTGTGTCTGTGTCTCCCGGGGCCATTTTTGTCCCAGTCTCAATCATTTTCTTCCACACTAAACTGCTGAGCACAGTCTTTCTAAGAATCATCTGGCAGTATCTTCCAGGTGCTATTTTTATTAATTTTCCTAATGAGTTCCTCATATAGATGGAAATTTTACATTTAAAGTTTGTCATTTGCATTCATCAAATCACCAGATAAGATGAACGAAAGTGCCAGAAAGCTAGAAATGGAGCCAGAGCCCTTAGTGTAGAAATTTAAATGAGAATAGCTCCCAGAGGCTAAGATATTTGAGGGCTTGGTCTCCAGTAAGTGGCGCTGTTTGGGGAGGTGAAGGAGATAGGGCTTTGCTGGAGGAAGTATATCACTTCGGAGTGGACTTGGAGAGCTAACATCTGGCCATTTCCAGTCCCCTCACCTCTGTTCTCTAAGCTTCATGTATGTAGCTGTCAGGATCCTGTTCCAGTGGCTTTGCCGGCTGCCTCTCCTCAGCCATCATGGACCCTAGACCTATGGAAGCACAAGGCAGAATCAGTTTCCCCTTTTGTTAGCTGTCATGTTGTGGTGTTTTAGTCACAACAGAAAATTAACCGGTACAGTCAGTAAACTCACAGTGGAAAGTCAGGCGCACATTTTGGTTGATGATATAGAAACAGCCCTGCTATCTTGCTAAGTGAAAAAGTAGGTTTGAAAAATCTCATTAATACAAAATACTAGTTGATGACTTCAAAGAGGTTCTGGTTACTATGGAGACGGGGGAAGCAGAGCCACCACCACTGTTAGCTAATTTATCAAATGTTTATAAATGGGATCGCACTACTTTTTAACCTACTTTTTTTTCCGCTTGGCAGTCTGGCAGTCTGTTCAAGATAACACTTTTACAAACTCACCCTAAGGAGCTTTTTAAATAAATGGGAGAGATATAAAACTAGTTTATTGGTATTGTTAATCAAAGCACTATTACAGAAATACACACACAATGGTTCTCGTTCTATCTGGAACAGAATGGACTTTGGACAGGAGAACATTCCTCTGAGGCACAGAAGCACAGAGCTTCTGTGACAAGCCAAACTGACAGAAGTTCACCACAGCCAAACTTAGTATCAGCGTTATCCTACGTAAGAATGTATGTATAGAACTTAAGATTAAAAGCTATGGTGTCGTGTATGTGTGTGTGTGTGTGTGTGTGTGTGTGTGTGTGTGTGTGTATATGTGTGTGTGTATGTGTGTGTGTGTGTGGTCATGGATTTGAGAGAGAGTGGATAGAGGAAGGGGTAGAAGTAATACAAATTCAGTACTCATGCATGAAACTCTCAAAAATATTTTTAAAAAATTAAATAAATTGGTTTAGTGTTTCCCCGCTCTTTTGATTGAAGTTTGAGGGAGGCCATAAGTGACATTAGTCGTGGAACAGTTCAAAGGAGCCCACATTTAGGACAGAGCTCAGACAGCCCATTCTCAGACAGAAATGATGCTACCATAAGGACCAACTGCCGAGGCTGGTTAACCACACCCCTTCTGGGCTTCTCTCTCCTCCGCTGTGAGAATTGCAACACTTGGGCATTGCTATAAGATGAAGTCTTTGGGAGCTGTTGGCAAACCGGGAAACATCACTTGCTACTCGCTTGCTTTCTTGGTCATTTGTTCAACTCCACCATACTTACATACTTCTAGCTTCTGGGGACTCATGAAAAGAGACAAATTCACATTCACAGCGTGCATGCTATGAAGGGAGAAGCTTGATGATTAATAAGAACTGTACGTTATATCCAAGTAAGATCGAGAAAAATACACACGTCTAAGATATGTTCACAGTGTACCATTAGCTATGCATGGCAGTGAGGGACCGTGGAGTAAGGGGAGAACCAAGGGGGCTAAAGGGCCGCTGTTCCCTTGGAAGGTGTCGGGGGTGGGCTGAGGCGGCATTGAGTATACTGCTGGTGGCTAAGCTGAGCGGGGAGAACCTTACTAACTGGGAAGGAATCCTGGCAGAGCCGGTGAGTGCAGTGTGCTCCATGTCTTACTGGAAGTGAAGGGGGAGGGGCAGACAAGAGGGAGGTGCCTCTGAGGCCATAGCAATATCTTTGGATTTTTTCTTCCAATGAGATAAGAAGTGTGGCAGGGTTTTGGAGGATTGATATTACCTAATATCTGACCCCCCCAAATTATGTCTTCTCTATCTGGAAGGGAAGCAGACATACAACAGAGAGTCACTGGGGGCTATGTCAAAGTCCACGTGCGAGGAGAAGGGTTTGCTAGCCCAGGAGGGGTTCATAACAAGGGAAGGTGGGCTTGGTGCGTATTAGAAAGAGGAAGAGAGTTTAGATGATTCCAGAATCTCCATCCAAAGCCTCTTCAAGAATGAAGCTTGCTATGTGAGATGGGAAGGTG
>PVIH01017522.1:0-15547 GCA_004025045.1 Sigmodon hispidus
AGTTGAGCTAATACCTTTGGAGTGTGAATGTGCCTCTTTAGGGTATATACCCAGAAGTGGTATTGCTGGGTCCTTGGGGAGATTGATTCTCAATTTTCTGAGAAACCTCCATATTGTATTCCAAAGTGGCTGAACAAGTTTACACTCCCACCAACAATGGAGGAGTGTTCCCCTTGTTCCGCATCCTCTCCAGCATAATAGTTCCCTTAAGTCTGTGCTTATTATAATACAAAGTGCTGTCTTAGTTTACTTCTGTATCTGAAACCAATGTTTATTGTTCTACCTGTAGCATCTGTTACAGAATTGTATGCGAAAAGCACATTGCTTGACTGACTTTGAAAAGTGTAGGTTGTTATAGGTACAGACAGGTAATGGCAAAGCAATCAACCTAACTAGAACAGAAGAAGATGGGAGAGAGGGGGTGAGTAGTGAATGAAAGAACAAACAAGAGGGGAAAGGAGAGAGGAAGAAAGAGGCGGAGCACAAGGAAAAGTGGGAACAAAAGAAGCAAATATGGAAGTTCATTTTTCATCATTAGTTCATCAAATGTGGTAAATACATTTGTCACTGTTGGTTTTCATTGTTATTCACATCAAAGCTACTTACTGCTACATTCAGGTTAAAGAAAGAAAATTTATGTCACTAGAGGTGATGTTTGTAAGTGTGCCTTGTGAAACTAAAGAATATAAAATAAAAGAACAAAGATGGATAATGATTGAGGTTGTGTATTTTAGCATTCTGAGTTAATATGTGTCCATTTTAGAGATAACACAAGCCTAGGTGTTTGTGAATGACAAAAACTGGCAACTGAATATCTTATTTTTAATTTTAAATTGATAATAAGGAAACTCAGTGCCCAAATTATCTCCTGTGTAGTCAGCAACCTGTTTAGGATTCTAATTACAACATGAACAAACATTTTTATTTTGGAATATTCAAAAAATGTTTCATAGGCCATATATAACTATAAGAAAATATTGTGTTTTGTTTTATTTCATCTCTCTGGAAATTTAATGATTTATAAATGTTGGACTAAGCAATGTGTAAAAGAAGGATGCTTATATTTGTTTTGAAATGATACTTATTTTTAATTACAAGTCATTAAAGTAATTTGTTTCAATTGTAATTTTCTTTTAAATAAAACAGTAATAAATTGATTTCAATCATTCTCTTAAATGTGATTTATGCTTAAAAGACTGATGCTCAGTTTTCTGTGAAGAACATATTTGTAGTACTTAATAATAGCAATAAGAAAAGATGATGTTTATAATGTAAAAAGAAATGCAACAGTGAACATAATCCAGTAATTTTATGAAAAATTTTAGTAATAAAATTATACTTTTTGAATTAGGTTTCTTGAATAAATCCTACTGCTAAACAAAAAATATGTCTTAAAAGAAAGTTTTAATAATTACTGGTAAAGGTAGCCTAAACAAGCATCATTTATACTCCAAAACTTTTTATTTAAGTTTTAAACAGGAATCCAGTCTTGCTAAAAATATGAACAAATGACTAAACTGTCTCATATATTTCAACTTGTGGTAATAATATACTTCTCTTGTAAACTACATTGTTTTCCATTCAATTTTTAGTGACTTTATTTTTTTATGATTATTTAGAAGTTTTATTTCAATACCTGTTCACTTTTAGGAAACATTATTTTTGATAAAATACAAAACACTTTGAAAAACATTTAATATTGTGAAATTTCTTTTTTATATGATTTCTTTTTTATTTATTAACTTTTTCTTTTTTTTTAACTGTGAATAAAGAAGTCACATTTTCTATCCCTGTATATCCTTAATCAAGGTCTCTTTGCTCTCCCACCATATCAGGTCATTCTTTCTTCTCTACATCTCCCCATCTCTCCAATAGGCAGGCGATCCCAACATCCCAATATTGCTTAATTAAGCCTCCACTCTTGGCAAATCCAATTTTCTCCCACCAATATCAAGACTGAGTCAGCAGAGAAGGACTGAGGACTTGAAATTCAGACCTCTGCCCAGAGCAGAGTCAGAGATTGAGCAGATCCCTTGCATAGAAGTGACAGGAGACACACAATCCCTCTTGCAACAACTGACCTGGAGCCACTTAATCGTGAACCACCGAAGCCATGGGCAGATGCCAGTGCAAAAATACATATAATAATATAAAAAAACAACAAGGTAACTCCAGAAGAAAATGGTGGTTCTACAACTACAAGCCCTGAACAGAGCAATGAAGAGAAAGCAGAAGGAGATAACACCAAAAATACCTTTATGAAGATCACTGAAGCCCTCAAAGAAGATATGAAAATTTCCCTTAAAGAAGTAGAAGAAAATACAAACAAAAAATTGGAAGAGATGAACAAAACCTTGAAAGAAAACCAAGAAAAGGTAAACCAAAAAATGAAAGAAACATGCCAGGAACTAAAAACTGAAATAGAAGGAATAAAAAGGCACAAAATGAGGCAAAGATGGAAATAGAAAACCTGAAGAAACGAGCTGGAACTACAGATACAAGCATAACCAAAAGAATCCAAGAGATGGAAGAGAGATTCTCTGAAGAGAAAGACTCAGTAGCTGAAATAGATATATCAGACTAAGAAAATACTAAAACCAAAAAAGCCATAACTCAAAATGTTCAGGAAATCTGGGACACCATGAAAAGACCTAACTTGAGAATAATAGGAATAGAAGAAGGAGAAGTATACCAGCGCAAAGGCACAGATAATATATTCAATAAAATCATAGAAAAAAATTTCCTAACTTGAAGAAGGAAATGCCTATAAAGATAAAAGAAGCTTACAGAACACCAAATAAATATGACCCCCCCAAAAAGTCAACGTGCCATATAATAAAGCCACAAACCATACAGAACAAAGAAAAACTTTTAAGAGCTGCAAAAGGTAAGGGCCATAAGGGCCAACTTACCTATAAAGACAGACCATCAGAATAATACCTGATTATTCAGTGAAAACAATGAAAGCTAGAAGTGCTTGGTCAGAAGTTATATAGACGCTAAAGGAGCATGGCTGCCAAACTAGAATATAATACCCTGCAAAACTATCAATCACCATAGATGGAGTAAACAAGATGTTTCATGACAAAGTCAGACTGAAACAATACATATCTACCAATCCAGCACTACAGAAAGCATCAGAGGAAAAACTCCAACGTAAGGATACCAGATACACTCATGAAACCACAAATAATCAATAATCTCACAGAATACCCCAGAGATACAAGTTACCACCAAAAATAGCAGGAAATATCAATCAGTGGTCACTAATATCCCTTAATATCAATGGACTCAACTCACCTATAAAAAGACACACACTAACAAGATGGATACAACAACAGAAGCCATCCTTCTGTTGCCTACAAGAAACACACCTCAACCACAAAGACAGACACAGGCTCAGAGTAAAGGGTTGGTAAAAGATTTTCCAGTCAAATGTTCTTAAGAAACAAGCGTGGGTTTCCATCTTAATATCTACCAAAATAGACTTTAAGCTAAAAGCAATTAAAAGGGACCAAGTTGGTCATTACTTATTCATCACAGGAAAAATTGGTCAAGAGGAGATTTCAATCCTGAATATTAATGCCCCTAATATAAGAGCACCTACCTATGTAAAAGAAACACTGCTAAAGCTCAAATCCCACATCAATTCTCACACGCTAGCAGTGGGAGACTTCAACACCTCATTTTCATCCCTGGATAGGTCAAATAGACAGAGACTCAACAGAGAAATAAGGAGTCTAAAAGAGGTTATGATGCAAATGGATTTAATAGATATCTACAGAAGCTTCCACCCAAATGCAAAGGAATATACATATTTCTCAGCTCCTCATGGAACTTTCTCTAAAATTGACAACATAATTGATCATAAAGCAAATATCAACAAATACAAAAAAATGGAAATAACCCCTTGTAACATATCAGACCACTAGGGTCTAAAGTTAGAGTTCAACAACATCAAAAATCAAAGAAAGCCTACCAACTCATGGAAACTAAACATCACTCAGCTGAACCACCTCTGGGTCAAGAAAGAAATTAAGAAAGAAATCAAAGTCTTCCTAGAATTTCATGAAAATGAATCCACAAATTATCCAAACTTGTGGGACAAAATGAAAACAACCTTAAGAGGAAAATTCATAGCGCTAGATGCCTATATGAAAAATCCAGAGAAATCCCACACTAGAGAACTAACAACTGAGCTGAAAGCCTTAGAACAGTTAGAAACAAACTCACCTAGAAGGAGTAGAAGGCAGGAAATAATCAAACTTAGACATGAAATAAATACAATTAAAAGAAAAAGAACAATACAAATAATTAATGAATCAAAGAGTTGGTTCTTTGAGAGAATTAACAAGATAGATAAGCCCTTATCCAAATTAATCAAAAAGCAGAGAGAGAGTGTCCAAATCAACATAATCTGAAATGAAAATGGGGACATAACAACAGACCCCCAGGAAATCCAGAGAATTATCAGATCATACCTCGAAAATCTATATTCCACAAAAATGGGAAACCTAGATGAAATGGACAGCTTTCTGGACAGGTACCACTTACCAAAATTAAATGAAGAATAGATTAAGTACCTAAACAGGCCTATAACCCTTAAGGAAAATGAAGCTGCCATTAAAAGCCAACCCCCCCCAAAAAAAGCCCAGTTCCAGATGGTTTCAGTGCAGAATTCTTGCAGACATTCAAAGAAGAATTACTACTGTTACTCCTCAAACTATTTCACACAGTAGAAACTGAAGAAATACTGCCAAATTCCTTTTATGAGGCCACAATTACCCTAATACCCAAGCCACTCAAAGACACAACAAAGAAGGAAAATTAGAGACCAATTACCCTCATGAAAATTGATGCTAAAATTCTCAACAAAATTTTGGCAAACTGTATACAATAATATGTGAAAAACATCATCTACCAAGACCAAGAAGGCTTCATCCCAGAAATGCAAGGTTGGTTCAACATATAAAAACCCATATACGTTATCTATCATATAAACAAACTAAAGGAACAAAACCACATGATCATATACTTAGATGTTGTAAAAGCCTTTGACAAAATCCAACACTCTTTTATGAAAAAAGTCCTGGAGAGATCAGAAATACAGGGAAAATATCTAAATATAATAAAGGTGATCCATAAGAAGCCAACAGCCAACATCAAACTAAATGGAGAAAAACTCAAAGCAATCACACTAAAATCAGGAACTGAACAAGGTTGTCCCCTCTCCCCTTATCTATTCAATAGAGTTCTCAAAGTTTTAGCTAAAGTAATAAGAGAACGAAAAGAGATTAAGTGGATACAAATTGGAAAAAAAGAAGTGAAGCTATCTCTATTTGCAGATGATATGATTGTGTAAATAAGTGACCCACAAAATTATACCAGGGAACTTCTACAGCTGATAAACAACTTCAGCAATGTACCAGGATACAAGATTAACTCAAAGAAATCAGTAGCCTTTCTATACACTAAAGACAAAAGGGCTGAAAAAGAAATAAAGGAAACATCACACTTCATAATAGCTGCAAATAGTATTAAATACCTTGGAGTAACTCTAACCAAAGAAGTAACAGATCTATTTGACAAAAATTTTTAATCTGTGAAGAAAGTATTTGAAGAGGACATCAGAAAATGGAAAGCTCTCCCATGTTCCTGGATGGATAGGTAGGATTAACATAGTAAAACTGGCATTCCTACAAAAAGCAATTTACAGATTCAATGCACTGCAAAATCCCAACACAATGTTTTACAGACCTTGCAAGAACAATACTCAACTTCATTTGGAATAACAGGAAAGCCAGAATTGCCAAAACAATTTTGCTCAACAAAAGAACCTCAGGAGACATCACCATCCCTGACTTCAAGTTATGCTGTAGAGTGACAGTAATAAAAACAGCCTGGTACTGTCATAAAAACACACTTGTGGATCAATGGAATAGAATTGAGGATCCAGAAATTAACCCAAAAACCTGTGAACACCTGATCTTCGACAAAGAGGCCCAAAATATCCAATGGAAATAATGATAGTATATTTAACAAATGGTGCTGGCATAGCTTGATGGTAGTTTGTAGAAAAATGCAAATAGATTCAAGCTTGTCACCCTGCACAAAACTCAAATCCAAGTGGATCAAAGACCTCAACATAAACCCTGCCACTTTAAACTTGTTAGAAAAGAAAGTGGGAAATACACTTCTATGTATTGGCACAGGCGACCACTTCCTAAACATAACACCAGTGGCACAGACACTAAGATCAACAATCAATAAGTAGAATCTCCTGAAACTGAGAAGCTTCTGTAAAACCAAGGACACTGTCAATAGGACAAAATGACAGCCTACAGAATGGGAAAAGATTTTCACCAACCCTACAAGTGATAAAGGATTGATCTCTAAGATATATAAAAAACTCAAGAATCTAGAGCCCAAAACCTTGAATAACCCCATCAAAAAATGGGATTTAGAACTAAAAAGGGAATTCTCAGCAGAAGAATTACAAACGGCTGAAAGGCATTTGAAAAAGTGCTCATCATCTTTAGCCATCAGAGAAATGCAAATCAAAACAACTTTGAGAAACCACCTGACACTTGTCAGATTAGCTAAGATAAAAGACACAGATGACAGCCTATGCTGGAGTGGGTTCAGAGCAAGGGGAACACTCCTCCAATGTTGGTGGGAGTGTAAGCTTGTTCAGCCACTCTGGAATGCAGTATGGCAGTTTTTCAGAAAACTGAGAATCAATCTCCCCAAGTACCCAGCAATACCACTTTGGAGTGTATACCCTAAAAATTCACAGTCGTACTCCAATCGCATTAGCTCAACTTTGTTCATAGCAGTATTATTTGTAATAGCAAGAACTTGGAAACAACCTAGATGCCCCTCAACTGAGGAATGGATTAACAAACTGTGGTACATCTACACAATGGTGTACTCAGCAGTAAGAAAAAAAAAATGATGTCCTAAAATTAGCAGGCAAATAGATGGATTTGGAGAATATCCTCCTGATCAAGGTATCACTAACCCAGAAAGATAAGCAGGGGATGCATTCACTCATTAGTGGACTCTTAAAAAAAAAAAACCAAAGCATGCCCAAGCTGCAAACCACAACCACTGAACAGCTTGGGGTCTTAAACACCTTGGACTGACACCTTGGCTCCCACTCCCTGTAGAGGAACACCTGACTCAGTCTTAATGTTGCTGGGAGAAAACTGGATTTACCAGGAGTGGAGGCTGAGCTAAGCAATATTGGGACCTTGGTAACTTGGGACTGCCTGCCCATGGGGGGTTGGGGAGATGTGGAGAAGAGAGAATTACCTGATGTGGTTGGTGGGAGGGGGAAGCGACCTTGAATTAGGATATACAAGGATAGAAATTGTGGCTTCTTTATTCATAATAAAATAAAAGAAAAATAAAACTAAAATAAAAGCCTCCTTCCAAGTTCTTTCTCTCAGAGCATCAGAATGTACTATGCAAGCTACCAAGAGAGAAAATCTTTTAGCAGTCCTACACAGCTGTCCTTTGAACTATATCAATGACTAGCAGAACGAGAATAAGAATGCCTCATAGTCATCATGTTGATGGTAAATAATAGCTCATTCCACACGAAGAATATCATAATCCTAGAAACCTAGAGAATTTCTGGACTAGAGAGATTTTGGATCATTGAGGATAATCTACTTTTCTACACCTATATAATTATATACAATATATTGCACTGCTTTATGGACAAGTAAAATTTTTAATTTCACTCTAAATATTATCTTTATATCCACAGATTTTTTTTTTTTAGTTCTCATGCCATATCTAACAGTGGAGCACTATTACAGTGAATGGAGAGCATTAAAATAATGGAATACAAAACAGAAATCAACATATCATAAGAAGCTTGTCTTCGGTGGGTACATCTATTGTACTAGCACAGCTTTCTACAGTCATTCAGTAAATGTTACAGAAGAGGGGAAGAAAGACTAGAAGAATCAGAATACCAGAAATTCTGCTGTGAAACCATTTTTTTTCCTAGAAATGACTGCATGAACTAGACCTTAATAATGACAATATAATAGGTGTGAGAGATCTCATGATGTTTTGACCCTAGACAAATGACTAAAGGCAACTATTCATGACTACAGAGAGAGAGAGAGAATTAGCCTCTCTGATAGATGAGCCCCTGTATTCGTTGTCTAGTACAAAACAGCCATCCATGAAGTCATATACATACAAACAACAAAATCAGACTCAGAATGTTATGTTTAATATTTGTACATGCATAGCTCTTTGTGTGTAGCTATACTAATAGGGAAAGAAAGACCCTCAAATTGAGAGTTGGAAGGCATGAGAGGGTAGTGGAAGGTGACATGGGAAAGGCAGGAGGAAGAAAATGGTCTAATATTTTATTCTAAATGTATTAAAAATAAAGAGATATGTAAAATATTGAAGAATTTTTTACTTAAAACTAACACCTACTGATGAGTCATCAAATATATTAGACTAAGTACAGCCATATAAGGCTATTTTTCGTAATTTGTTTGGCTCTATCTAAAAATATTCAATTAACAAATGAAAACTGCATATCACAGTCAAAAAACAAAAACAAAACAAGAAACAGACAAAATAAATACACATATGAGTGAAGACACACAAACAAATTTACACATATACAATGTTGTCATTTTTGTGTCATGTAAAATGAAATTCTATGTGAGTATAATTCTCTAGGATTTCCCACTGTAGTTTGATCAATGGCACTAATCTAAATTTAGTTCCTATGCTAACCTTCACATTAGCAATGGCTCCTATAATTTCTATGAACAAGCTCTTTGTTAACATCATTTCTTTCATCTACATGTGAAATAGCTGTAGCCTCTGACTGAACCCAGGCTCTTCAGCATGTTAACAGGATTCTGACATTTATTTATTCACAAAAGCTGCTCTGACAAGTTATTTCCACAGACAAAATGAAAGGCTCTATTGTTAATCTGCAGTGATCAAAACGCAGACGTGAGCTCACCAGTTCCCAAATTATTACTCTGGCTAACAACTTCCTGGGAAGATAAACGTGTAATTCTTCCAAACTACAGCATGTCCAAAATGGGATAGTCATTGCATGGGTACCAAAATGTTTGAGGATGCATCAATAGACTGCTTTGCAGAATCATTCGCATTTGTTCTCAGTGTTAATGCAATGTCAGAAACAAGGTAAATTATCCATAAACACTAGTTAAAATTTTTATTCTTATAATGTTTTTTGTTTCATTTAACCAACCGGATACTTTTAAATTTTTGAGAGTTATAAAATAGATTTTATTATGTTCATTGGAATTGCTGGTCAATACTTGACAAAGATTTATGCTTACCAAACCATTAAATTAAAAATATATTTTATATGTGAGTTGATAGCTATGGCATGAATGTGGTACTAAATATAATATTATTCAGTCTACTTTTTCCTTGCCATTCAGATTCCATCATTGTCTATACTTGAAGCTGATACAAATAATTCATTTTATTTATATCATATAAGGCTCTGATATAATTATTTGCCACAAGGTGAACAAAAGAGAATCCTTTGAAATTCTGTGGTCAGATTTAAACATTAAAATAAAAAAGGATTTTAAAAATTCTTTCCACATAAAACATATTTGTTTTTTCTAAAGTTTTTGTTGGCTGATGGTGATCCATGAGCATGCAATTTCTCTCTCTCTCTCTCTCTCTCTCTCTCTCTCTCTCTCTCTCTCTCTCTCTCTCTTCTCCTCCTCCCTACCCCCTAGCTCCATCTCTCCCTTTTTTTCTTCCTTCTTTCTTTCATTTTAGTTCTGTTTTTGTTTGTTTTCTTGGCTAAGAACAAACAGTTTCATCTGTGTAGCCCTGGATGTCCGACAACCTACTATATAGACCAGGCTGGCCTCAAACTCAACAGAAACCCACCTGCCTCTGACTTCTGAGTGCTGGGATGTTAGATATATATTACATATTTAATAAAACCTTAATACTAGGGATCGTTCACACAGTCAAATCCTAGGCAGACAGCTAAAAAATTCTTAAACCTTAAATACAAAGATAAAAAACAACTGAATCAGTCACACCATTAATCCCAGAGGGGAAAAAAAAAAATCCCAGAGCAAAAAAAAAAAACCAAAAGTGGAGACCAACACCCTTTATCCCACAACTCCAGAGACAAAACATCTTCTCTTTCTGTGAGTTCAAGGCTACATGCTTTTAATCCTAACCTGGATGGGATAGGGTATATAAGGTCTTGTAGAAACCCAGAAAGAACAGCAGCAACTGGGAGAAGCGACTGGCAGAATCAACCAGGAGCGAGGCTGAGGAGGCTGCAAGACAACTGGGTGAGAACCAGCTTTGGTGCTTCCTCTCTCTGATATTTCAGCCTTTCCCTGATATTTGGCTCTGAGTCTCATTCTGCTACTACACTGAGATTAAAAGTGTGTTTCACTATTGACATGAGAATATCTTTCTGTATGCTATGAAATAAAGGAACTGTTGGCCATGGCAAACACTGTAGAAGTAGGCAGGGAATCAGATCGTAGATAGGGGAAGGAGGGCAGAGTCAAGAGAGCTGTGACCCAGCCACTTACGAATCAACATTTAACAGTAACATAGGTAAGGTGTGTGGTTTCTGGCCCAGACTTTCCAGGCTAGCCTTGAGATTCAGACCCACTCTCATCCCCACTGTTGCTTAGGCCCAAATAATCACACACAAGTTTATATTAATTTTATGCTGATTGACCTAGAGCCCAGTCATATGGCTTGCTAACTCTTTACCCTTAAACAAACCCATTATTCTTATCCTGTTCAGCCATGTGGCTCAGCTTGTTACCTTTTTTTAGAGCAGCATTTCAGCTTCTTTCTTCTGCATGGTCTCCTGGTATCTTTGTGGCATCTGTGTACTGCTCTGAGACGTTCCCAGAGTTTTCTTAGTCTGGTAGCCCTGCCCACACTTCCTGTCTGCCTTTGGCCATCAGTATTTTTATTAAATCAGTATGTGGAACAATTATTTATAAGGTACCGTAATCCCACTATACCATGTGGCAAGACAAATTAATGAAAATGGGTTGAATTAAGATGAATGAGCTAGCTAGCAATATGTCTGAGACACAGGTCAAGCAGGATGAAATTAATATAAGCACCTGTGTGCTTCTTTGGGACTTTGGGTTTGCTGGTCCAGATAAGCGGCTGTGGAAGATCCAGACTGAGTAGCTAGGCCAGCCAGAAACCTTATTTTACATACCACCACCAAACAGAGTATGCATCTTTTCTAAGAGACACCTATCATTTATTCCAAAATGCATTCTTTATTCCAGCCTTAATGTTGGAGAAGTTTAAAGATGAATGGAATGAGAGAAGATCCTGATTGTAATCTGTAAATCAGAGCCAAACACACAGATTTCCCCATAGTCCATCACTGCCACTACACAGCACACTTTCCTTAATAAAATATTGTATGCTATCTGGAAAATTTCCTTGCAATTTGTAAATGGCTCATCATTTGCACTAAATTTGGATCAGTTCATTTTTATTAAATAATCACATTTCTGAGAAAGCATATTACATTTTATAATTTTAAAAATTAATTTAGCATAGATAAATAGTGGATAGATGTTTAAATACACAGACAGATAGATGATATTTAGCCTACATTCTAGTACCTAGATGACTGTGTAATTTCCTGAAGGCTAGAGGAGGGCATTGGATGCCCTGAAAATAAAGTTACAAATGGTTGTCAGCTGCCATATAGGTGTTGGGATTCTAACATGGGTTCACTGGAAGAGCAACCAGTGCTCTTCACTATTGAGCCTTTTCTCCAGTCCACTAAATATTATTTTTTATTAATTTCACAAAAGTCTTTAACATTCCAGTTGATTTTTTCCATTTTTAAAAAAAGTTTTCATTGTATATATTTTGGTCACATATTTTCTCTTCCCTCAATTCCAACAGATTACCTCATCTCCCTATTCAACCAATTTCATGTGATTTCTCTCATGAAAAACAAAAGAGAGAGGGAAAGAAAACATAGCCAAAATATAAAAAAAAATCACCAAATCGTAACAACAAAAAATATATCACACATAAAAATGTAGAGTCCTTTGTTTGGATCAATTGTCCAGAAGCATGAGGCCTACCATGGAGAATTGTTATTAAATATAGGTGCCACTCCATGGTCAAAACTTATTTTCTCTCTCTCAACAGGTATTTAGTGCAAATAGCTTCTTTGCTGGAGTGGGGCTTTGTACACACTTTTCTTTCTGCTGAAAGTTTATCTGGCTTGAATTTATGCAGGTATTATATGGGTTGTCACAATCTCTGTGAGTTCATAGAAATATCATTCCATTTGTGTCTAAAAGATATTATTCCTTAGAGTCACCCATCACCTCTGGCTATTACAATCTTTCTATATTCCCTTCTGCATATATCTCTAAACCTTGAGGAGAGACATTGGATAAAGACATCTAATTTAGGACTGAGTGCTCCAAAGACTTTCTCTTCCTGCAGACTCTAGTTTTGGCTCTCTTTGTTAATTTCTATCTACTGCAAAAAGTTTCTCTGATGAGGATTGAGCTATGCCCTAATCTATGGGCATAGCAATGTTATTAGTAACTGTTATTAGTGGCTGTTTATTTAGTCAAATAGTTGTATGTATTTGACTATACCCCATGACCTATCAAGTCTAGGGATTTTTACTTCATTTACAGTATCAGGGTGAGTTTCATCTCATGTAGAGGACCTTAAATTCAGTAAAAAAAAAAAAATGTAACTTGCTCTAACATATCTTGCAGGCAGATTGCGGTTATTGGTTGCCAAGTTCATTGCTGGGTCACACTGGTGATTACTTTTTCCACAGATAGTGTGTACAGTATCTCCTAACACTAAGAATATTTGATTATAGGGGTCAAATTTATAATTGGATTACAATTGAGTTACAACTTTCCATGATCAATGCCATAAGTGATGTCTTCAGCTACAGACCCTTACTGTTAGGTTGTGGATGGTAAGCAACAGTCCTGGCAATTGCCAGGAGTGTCTGGGAGATCTATGAAACAATTTTAGCCAACGAATCAACTATATACACCTTAGTTATGTAACTAGTTATTTTTATGTGGGCACATGTGATGTCTAGTCAGGGAACATTGTCCCCCATGCATGGTAACTTCTTTTGAATTCCTTTTATATATTTAAGAAATATTCTAGGGCAGTAGATTTCCATAGACTTTTCTAAAGGGCTTTAGTTTTAGTTACCCATCTCCTATTCCATCCCCACATCCCCCTCCTCACTTAATCATCCTAATCTAGCTGCCCTTTTAACCCTTCACAGCACTACATTCTTTTACCTTTCCTGGTCCTTACTTACTAGTTATTTAACCTCTGTGTTCACTATAAACAAACCACTTATAATTAAACATTTAAAATCTAACATTCACATATAAGAGAAACATTCAATGCTTTTCTTCCTTGGTCTGGTAGCCTCACTCTGGATGATTGTTTCTAGTTCTGTCTTGTTATCTACCAGTTTTCTTATTTCATTTAATAACAGAATATCCCATTGTGTGAATCTACATTTTTATTATCTATCATTCTGTTGATTGACATCTAAGCTCCTTTAAATTCCTGGTTATTAATTATAGAGCATCAAAGAACAAGGATGAGTAAGTATCTCTCTAATACTTAAGCATACATCAAAGAATGTCCTTTGGCATATGTCAAAAACTAGTACACTTGATTCTGGTGATAGATCTATTTTCATCCTTTTGAGAAACCTCCATGATGACTTCCACAGTGCCTGCATAAGATTTACTCCCATCACCAAAGAATAAGTGTTCTCCATTTCTCTCATTCTCACCCAAATATGCTGCCAGTTTTCTTATTGATCTTGGACATTCTGACTTGGGTCAGATGAAATCTCAAAAAAGTTTTAATTTGCCTTTCCATGATTACTAAGGATGTTGAACATATTAAGTGATCTCAGTAAGTCATTTTTATCTGATGATAGCGTTCTATTTCTAATGGGGTCATTTGTTTTCTTGATATTCATTGTTTTTGTTATTTTTACATTTTGAATACTAAACTTTTAGATGAATAACTGAAAATATTATCTCAAAGCTCTCTCCTAAAAAGAAAATGTCAAAGAAATAATAATAAACAAAGCTAAAAAGTCAATAAAATATATAATTCTTAAACATATGTAAGTAAATGATAACTTAAAATTTTACTATTCTGGAAATTTAAAATCAATGTGAAATATAGAAAACAAAAGTAGAAAGACAATAAAAAATAAGGAATTCAATGGCACACAGTCATCAAAATATTTCAAAAGTAACCATAAAGAAGAAAGTAAATATTGATCCAATAATTTGGTGCTTTCATTTAAAGAAACATTATTATGTTTTTAAATGCAATGAAAAAATTATGCATGCAGTGTTGACTCAATTTAAAATCACCTCATGCAGTGTAGATTTTAAATTCCAATTAGTACTGAAAAGACAACTCTGTGAAGCAGAAATATTTACCTAAATCTTGAACTTAACATGTTGTAAATTTTGCCATCTATAATATGAAATATTCTCAAATTGCTAATTGAAAATTATAATAATTTTAGACTTAATTGAATGTTATAGTTAAACTTCATGAAACCAAGGGAAACGTACATATACTTCAGTTGTTGACCTCCTACTCCCAAATAACTGGCAGCCACTTCCCAGTTAACCAATCAGGAGACTCAATATTAATGCTAATAGTTGAGCAATAGCTCAGGCTTGTACTAACTAATGTTTACACTTAGATTAATCCATATTTCTTATTTCTTCATCACATGGGTTGGTATTTCGCTCATCTTTTTCTCTGTGTGTCTGCTGGTAACTCTCTCACTCCACCCTCTTCATCCTGCTATCCTAAAATTGAATGTCCTAAGTTTATCCTGCCTTGCTAGAAGCCAATCATCTTATTTATTAACCAATGAGAGTAATACATACTTACACTGCACAGAAGTATTATTCAACAGCATAATGATTTAAAAAGAATGCCAGCTCTTAGGTATGATATTATCAGGGCAAACTCAATGGTAGTTGTGGATGTCTAAACTATGTGTCCTATTGGCAGGGAAGGAGATGGAGATCAGGGAGCCTTACCCCTCACTGCTAAACTGTATGCTACTAATAGATTCAGATAAGGGTATTTTATTTTAGTTTGTAGTCATCAATGTCTGCATCAAACTTCAATAAATATTTCTGAACTAATGTTTACACATACAGTTCTGACTAAACTAAACGTGTCACAAAGCAAAACCAGAAGTTATGATTCTTGAAAGATAATGTCTAAGAATGAGGGGGAGGTTGATAAGCTGAGGAGGGAAATTAGAGAGCCTTGTAGTAGAAGTGTAAATGGAATCTATCAGATAACTGTATAAAAATTTGAATAATCCAGTTTTATCCCCCCTCCCTCAAGAGTGAGTCAGGTGTTCCTATAGTTGGACTGGGGTTTGAAGGGTCAGTCCAGGTTGTTTCTCATCCCTAGCTGTTCATTGGTTGTGGTTTGCCAT
>PVIH01017522.1:15647-41647 GCA_004025045.1 Sigmodon hispidus
GTTTAGAGACCACTAGTGAGTGAGTACATCCCCTGCTTATCTCTCTGAGTTTGTGATATTTCGCTCAGGAGGATATTCTCCAAATCCATCCATTTGCCTGTGAATTTTAGGATATCATTTTTTCTTACTGCTGAGTAGTATTCCATTGTGTAGATGTACCACAGTTTGTTAATCCATTCTTCAGTTGAGGGACATCTAGCTTGTTTCCAGGTTCTTGCTATTACAAATAATGCTGCTATGACCATAGTTGAGCTAATATCTTTGGAGTAAAGACTGATCCAAGCATTATTGGGTCAGTGGGACCATAGGAATGTCTGCTCCCTGCCCAGGGAGGGGATGGGGAGTTGCAGAGAAGAAAAATGACCATATGTGGTGGGAGGGGGAAGGGACCTTGAATAAGGATATACAGGGATGGAAAAAAAATTCAGAGGGAAAACTGAACACAAAGTAAATATATGTGTAGCAATCTTATTTGCATTTCCACCCTTGATAAGCCATGCTTATGATTCTTATCCTCTGTATAGTTATTGTTAACTCTTCCGCATTTTAAATTCTTTTTACTGTTTTTTGATAAATACAAAATAAAGAAGGAAAAAATTTTGAATAATAAATTTAATATTTTTTTAAGAATTGAAATTATCATTATTGATATAACTATATCAGTAAACAAAAACCTAACTAGACAGTAATAATGCACTAAAATTCTATATAATTAATCAAAGAAGCATACTCAATCTCTGATTTTTGAAGTTTTAGCTAATTGAAAATGTTTTTATTTTTCTATGCTGAGGTAATTTTTTTACCACAATCAGGAAAGGAACCTCTAAAATTTGAATGAATGTACAAATATTAATTTAGAAAACTGGTAAGCCTGTTTTCTTTACTTGCATTGATCTTTGGTGAGAAGTAAAGTGCAAGATAAATTCAGAGTTTCAGAGGGTCCACTCAGAGATTTGGAGATTTGTCTTAAGTGAAACTAATAAAAGCCCAAAGAAGAAAGTTGACAATCACTGTAAAGCAGGAGATGTTCTGTGAACATGTCAGAAATACACTGGAATAAAAAAGGAATGAGATAGAATTAGCCCTTAAATATTTTCTAATTTATGACATATACTGGGCGTAAATAAAGTTGAAATATTATTAAAATGCAAACCACAGAGCCCATGTCATGCAACATTAATTAGAAGAATATTAGGTACCCTATGGTTTCAGGTTATAGCATCCTTCCATATCAGTTTTTTTCCATCTGTTACACATATATTTTTCTAATACTGATAGTTCTGTAATATTATGAAATGGCATCACCCTTTCTCCAGAAGGCAGGAAAGATTTACCAGCTTCTCACCCCAGCATTCTTGAGGCAGTGCAGTGGTGTATATATCCAAGCATATCGTGTCCTTGACTCTACATGGATTAGGATCTGAGTCTTATTATAGGAAGAGCTCAACTATTTTTTAAAAAACTTTTCCAATAGCTTTCCTAGGTTTAAAAACACGCATTCAGTGATAGTCACCTCGCAAATATGCTCTTAAAATTGCTGCCTTGACTCATTGGCATTGCATTGAGCTGACTTGTTTATCCCATTGCAGCAGGGCCCAGTGTTAACAGCTGCCTCAGCATACAAAATCAATTTCTGTTAGTAAAGCTCATAATTACTTTGTGCCATTTACTACTGCTCAAAAACACAGATTTTAACAACTAGCTGTTTAAAAATATTTCAAGTTCTAAACTGGGAAAATAAACAGCAGATTGCAATCTCTTTCTTCTGTTATTTAATGATTTTCATGTGGAAGTTCCCAGATAACCCAATTATTTTTTGTTGATAAGATATGTGAACTGTTTATTTAAGGCAACAAAAACATTTAGAGGATTTCTCCTCTTGTGAGAATTTCAATAATCACATAAATATAAGCAAGCCATGCTTTGACAAAGGTTGGAGATTATAATATTTCCTTAGTCTGACAGTCATTGAAATATATCATAACTTGAAGCACAGATTAATAATTTTAATAATAGTGTCTAGTTCATTCGCAAACAACCCGGATCTCTATATGAGTTTTCTTCCATGCATTTGTTAAAATCAAACATAGGAAATGGAATGTTGTTGAGGGTTATTTTAATTTTATATTGAGGTGACATTATACTCTTTGATAACAATGCCATAACATCCAGTAATGCCCAGCTTTTCTCATTCATCTCAATGTCACCTCCTTTGTATATGGACTTTCAGAAATATCATTAACTCAGATTTGACCTTCATTGACAACATGTATTTACACTCTACTTGGCATCTACTTAATTCTGCTTTGAACTGCAATCATGTTTGATCTTGAAAGACCTAATATTCATATATAGAGTTATAATCTAGAAAGGCTGGGCAATTCATATTTTATATGTTAATATATATTCATATTGTCTCTACATGGTAACAATATAAAAAACAATAAAACAGTTGATTTTACCATCTTATTGATATATTATGTATAACTTGGTATTGTTTAATAATTTACACCAAACTGAAATATTTTAACTTGAAGTGAACCTTGTTAAGTAAGACTCTATAAGTTCAAAAGGTTTGATCCTTAAGACTCAGGAAAAATAAAACAACTCAAAAGTCTCAAGAAGATCCTAAAACTTATTAGATATAAAAGACCCCTACTTCTCTAAGATTATATAACCTGTAATGAATGCTAAGAAGAAATTCTCCCTTTCTCTAGCATATCTATCTGCTTGAAAGATGTGCAGAGAACTACAAGTTCTAACTTTTATAAGTTGTCAGTCATGATGATGCAAGCTATCTTGATGACTTTGATTTGTCGCTGCCCCTTTAAGTAACTTCCTCAATCATATATCTATAAACTAAACAAATAAACTAAGTTTTTCATTAAGTTGAACTTTAATGGTTATTACTTGGAACTCAAAGGTTCCCCATCTGAGGTGAACAAAAGTTTGTCCTCATCTGCCCAGGGAAAGACTTACAAAACACAATGCTTAGGAAATTGTTACTTCTGGAGTTGAATTAAAGTAAATTTAGACGTATTGCAGGAAAGGTATTGGGGAACGGAGAGAAGAACTCCACATTATTGAGGACAAATATTTAATACACAATCAGCCAACACTGAGAGAGGCTATGCTAGGTATTATGAGAGAGATAATAACAAGATACAATTTGGTTTAGGAAAAGTTATAAATATTTGTAGCTAGAAATTGAACAGATTATTATAACCAATATAATTATAAGTTAGATATATCCTTTTAAAATGTAAGTACTAAAGTTAAATTTTTGAAGAAGTATCTTTATGACTCTGAAAGTTTAGTATGACAAAAATGGCATTGAAGACACAAAAGAAAAATGAAGAGAAAGTCTATAAGACAGAATGATCAATAGCCCTTATTTTTTTCTTTTCTCTTCTTTCTTTCTTTCTTTTTTTCTTTCTTTCTTTCTTTCTTTCTTTCTTTCTTTTTCTGATGTACAAGCCAGAGGAATAGAAGCCACCAAAGAAATGATGTCTTACAAAGACAGCAGAATTGATGGACATATGAACTCAAAAACACTTTGACAGTACATAGGACCTGACGGGGGAAATGAACAATAGCTTCCACCCAAAACCAAGAAGTTATCTGAAGCTGACATACACTTAAAAAATAAAATAATTTTTTCCAATGGAATCTCACTGAGTATATTAACCATACTTAAAAATATGTTCCTTGTCCAGAGCAGAGTAAGAGACTATACAGACCCTGTGTCCAGAGCAGAGTAAGAGCAAGAGTGACATCCCACAGCCAAACCCCACCTCCAAAGCAAGCTGTGTCAGATTCTGTGAAGACCTTGTGTCCAGACCATGGTAAGAGATCAAGCATATCCCATGCTCAGAGCAGAGTAAGAGAACCTGCAGATCCTGTGTGCAGAGCAGACTGAAGTCTCACAACCACTGGACCCATAACTGACTAGGATTCGACTAAGAGCTAACTTGGAGTAACCAAGGAAGCAATTGGCAGATGCTAGTGCAAGAATACTTATAACAATATAAAGAACAACAAGGCACCACCAGAGGAAACTGGTGGTTCTACAACACCAAGACCTGAACAAAGGAATGAAGAGAAAACAAAAGAAAACAACATTAAAAACAACTTTATGAAGATTATGGAAGCCTTAAAAGAGGATATAAAAAAAATCCGTTAAAGAACTATAAGAAAGTACAACAAAAAATTGAAAGAGATTAACAAATCATTAAAAGAAAACCAAGAAAAGGAAAATCAATAAATGAAAGAAATATTCCAGAAACTAAAAATTAAAATAGAAGCAATAAAGAATGCACAAAACAAGGCAAAGGTGGAAATAGAAAATCTGAAGAAATGAACTGGAACTACAGATACAAGAATAACCAACAGAATCCAAAAGATGGAAGAGAGAATCCCTGGAGTGGAAGAGTGGAAGACTCACTCAATAGTCGAAATAAATACATCAGTCAAAGAAAACACTAAAACCAAAAAAGCCATAACACAAGATGTTCAGGAAATTTGGGCTGGCATGAAAAGACCAAAGCTGAGAATAATGGAAGAAGAAGAAGAAGAAGAAGAAGAAGAAGAAGAAGAAGAAGAAGAAGAAGAAGAAGAAGAAGAAGAAGGCAGCTAGCTCAAAGGCACAGATAATATATTCAATAAAATCATAGAAGGAAACTTTTCCAACATAAAGAAGGAAATGCCTATCAATATAAAAAAGCTTACAGAACACCAAATAGATTAGACCCCTCAAAAAGTCTGCTCGACACATAATTAAGCCACAAAACATACAAAACAAAGAAAAAATATTAAGAGCTGCAAAGGAAAGGAGCCAACTTACCTATAAAGGCAGACCCATCAGAATAACACCAGACTATACAATGGAAACAATGAAAGCAAAAAGGTCCTGGTTAGAAGTTATACAGACAGTAAAACAGCATGGCTGCTAGCCCAGACTAATATATCCAGCAAAATTATCAATCACCATAGATGGAGTAAACAAGACATTTTTACGACAAAATCAGATTTAAATGATACCTATCCACAAATCTGACCCTACAAACGCACTAGAGGGACAACTCCAACTTAAGAAACCCAGATACACACATGAAGCCACAATCTATAATCCCACAGAACAAAAGCTCAAAAAAGGAAATACAAGCTACCACCAAAAATAACTAGAAATAACAATCAGTTGTCATTAATACCCCTTAATATCAATGAAATCAATTCACCTATAAAAAAGGCAACCCTAATATGGTGGATAAAAAAACAGAAGCCATCCTTTGGCTGCATACAAGAAATACACCTCAACTTCAAAAACAGACATAGGCTCAGAGTTAAGGGTTAGAAAAAAATTTCCAATCAAATGGCCCCCAAAAAAGCTGCTGTTCCCATCCTAATATCTAACAAAGTGGACTTCAAACTAAAATCAATAAAAGAGACCAGAAGGAACATTATGTATTTATCTCAGGAAAAATCAATCAAGATGAGATTTCAATCCTGAATATTTATGCCCCTAATATAAGGCCACCTACATATGTTTAAAAAATAATCACTACTAAAGCTTAAACCCTACATCAAATGTAACACTCTAATAGTGGGTGAATTCAATAACCCACTTTCACTCTTGGATAGGTCAACCAGACAGAAAATCAACAGAGAAATAAGGGGTCTAACAGATGTTATGATGAGTGAATTTACAAGATATTTACAGAAGCTTCTACAAAAACATAAAGGAATATATATATTTCTCAGCATCCCAAAGAGCATTCTCTTAAATTGATCACATACTGAGTCATGAAGCAAATATCAATAGATATAAAAAATGGGTATAAACCCCTTGTAGCATATCAGATTATGATGGTCTACAGTTAGAATTCAGCTACAACAAAAATCACAGAAAGCCTGCAAATTCATGGAAACTGAACATCTCTACATTGAACCATCTCTGGGTCAAGGAAAAAGTTAAGAAAGAAATCAAAGACTTTCTAGAATTTAATGAAAATGAATCCACAACATACCCAAACTTATGGGACACAATGAAAGCAGTCTCAAGAGAAAAATTCATAGCACTACATGCCTATAAGAAAAAACCAAGAGAAATCTCACACAAGAGACCTAACAGCACAGCTGAAGGCTTTAAAACAATTAAAAGAAAACACACTCAGAAAGAGTAGCTCGAAGAAAATAATCAAACTTAGGGCTGAAATCAGTACAATAAAAACCAAGAGAACAATACAAAGAATCAATAAATTGAAGAATTGTTTTTTTTGAGAAAGTCAACAAGATAGACAATCCCTTATCCAAATTAATCAAAAGGCAAAGCAAGAGTATTCAAATTAACAAAATCAGAAATAAAAAGGGAGGCATAACAACAAACACCCAGGAAATGCAGACAATTATCAGGAAAATGTATACTGTACTTAAATGGAAAATCTAAAAGAAATGGACAGCTTTCTAGACAGGTACCAATTATCAAAATTAAGTAAAGAACAGATTAAAGACCTAAACAGACCTATAACCACAAAGGGAATTGAAGCTGTTATTAAAAGTCCCCCAAATAAAAAAGCCCAGGTCTAGGTGGTTGCACTGCAGAATTCTGCCAAATATTCAAAGAAAACTAATACCAATACTCAAAAAAACTGTTCCATATAGTAGAAACTGAAGGAACACTGCCGAACTCTTTATATGAGGCCACAATCACCCTGATACTCAAGCCACTTAAAGATACAACAAAGAAAGAGAATTATAGACCAATCTCATTCATGAATATGGATGCAAAAATACTTAACAAAATTCTGGCAAACTGATTACAACATATAAGAAAAGTTATCCATCATGATCAAATATGCTTCCACCCAGAAATGCAAGGATGGTTCAACATACAAAAACTGTAAATGTCAGGCATCATATAAACAAATTGAAAAAAAACCCACATGATCATCTCCTTAGATGCTGCAAAAGCCTTTGACAAAATCCAACACTCTTTTATGATAAAAGTACTGAAGAGATTAGGGATACAGAAAAACTACCTAAGTATAATAAATGTTATTTATAAAAAGCAGATGGCCAACACTGAACTAAATGGAGAAATATTCAAATCAATCCCACTAAAATCAGGAACTAGACAAGACAATCCCCACTCTTCTTATCTATTCAATATAATTCTTAAAGTTTTAGCTCAAGCAATAAGAGAGCAAAAGAAGACTAATTGGAGAACAATTGGAAAAGAAGTGAAGCTATCTCTCTTTGCAGATGATATGATTGTATACATAAGTGACCCTAAAAATTCTACCAAGGAACTTCTAAAGCTGATAAACACCTTCAGCAATGTAGCGCGATACAATATTAATTTTAAAAAATCAGTAGTCCTCCTACACACTAAGGAAAAACAGGCTGAAAAAGTAATAAGGTAAGTATCACCCTTTATAAGAGCTGCAAACAGCATTAATACTTCAGTGTAAGAATAACCAAAGAAGTAAAGGATCTATTTAAAAAAACTTCAAATCACTGCAGAAAGAAATTGAAGAAGGTATCAGAAAATGGAAAGATCTCCCATGTTCTTAGATAGGTAGGAATAACAGACTAAAAATGACAATCTTACCAAAAGCAATCTACAAATTCAATGTAATCCCTATCAAAATCCCAACACAAGCTTTTACAGACTTGTAAAATAATACTCAATTTCATTTGGAATAACAGGAAAGCCAGGATTGCCAAAACAATTTTGCTCAACAAAAGAACTTCAGGAGGCATCATCATAACCGACTTCAAGTTATACTATAGAGCTACAGTAATAAAAATGTATGGGAATATAAACAGACTTTAGGATCAATGGAATTGAATCAATGACACTGACATTAATTTACACACTTATGAACACCTGTTTTTTGACACAGAAGCCAAAAATATTCAATGGAAAAAGGATAGTATCTTCAACAAATGGTGTTGGCATAAGTGTATGGTAGTGTGTAGAAAAATGCAAATAGATCCAAACCTATCACCTTGCACAAAACTCAAATCCAAGGGGATCAAAAACCTCAACATAAACCCAGCCACACTGAACTTGATAGATAAGAAAGTGGAAAATATCCTCCAATGCATTGGCACATGTGACCACTTCCTAAACATAATACCAGTAGCACAGACACTAAGAACAACAATCAATAAGTGGGACCTCCTGAAACTGAGAAAGAAGCTTCTGTAAGGCCAAAGACACAATCAATAAGACAAAATGACAGTATAGGACAAATGACAGCCTACAGAATGGGAAAAGATTTTCACCAACCCTACAAGTGACTGAGGATTGATCTCTAAAATATTTATATAACTCAAGAAACTAGAGCCCCAAACCCTAAATAACCTAATTAAAAAATGGGGTAAAGAACTAAGAAGGAAATTCTCAGCAGAATTACAAAGGGCTGAAAGGCACATGAAAAAGTTTTCAACATCTTTAGCCCTCAGAGAAATGCAAATTAAAACAACTTTGAGATACCACCTTATACCTGTCAGAATGGCTAAGATTAAAAACACAAATGACAGCCTATGCTGGAGAGGATGTAGAGCAGGGGAACACTCCTTCATTATTGGTGGGAGTGTAAACTGGTTTAACCACTCTGGAATGCAGTATGGAGGTCTCAAAATACTGGCAATCACTTTCCCCAAGAACCCAGCAATATCACTATTGGGCATATACCCTAATGATGCATATTTACACCCCAAAAGCATTAGCTCAACTATGTTCATAGCAGCATTATTTTTATAGCAAGAACCTGGAAACAACCTAGATGCCCCTCAACTGAAGAACGGATTAACAAACTGTGGTACATTTACACAATGGAGTACTACTCAGAAGTAAGAAAAATAATATACTAAAATTCCCAGGCAAATGGATGGATTTGGAGAATATCCTCCTGAGTGAGGTATCACAAACCCAGAAAGAGAAGCAGGGAATATACTCACTCACTAGTGGACTTTAAACAAAAAGCAAAGAACATCCAAGCTGTAAACCACAAGCACTGAACAACTTGGGATCTGAAGGAATTTAAGAGAGTAATCCAGGGAATCCCCTAGGAAGAGAGAATAGAGATCTCCTTACATAACTGGGATCATAAGAGGTTGCAACCAAGAAGAGGTGGGAACAAATCATGAGAGAAAAAGATATTTGAGTGAGGGGAACAACATGAATGTGGGGGAGAGGAAAGAGAGAGAGAGAGAGAGAGAGAGAGAGAGAGAGAGAGAGAGAGAGAGATCGAGAGAGAGATCTTAATAAAGAAAGCTAATGTACGTTTGGAAAAAGACCAGGTGTTAGGAAAACCTCCAAGAACTCACAAGGTGTAACTAGACAGGTCTCCAACCAATAGAGAGGGTGTTGCCTAAATAGTACTTTCCCCATAATCAAAAGAATAATCACCCTAAGTGCTATCAGAGAACTTACATCCAACAATCAATAGATATAGAGGCAGGGATACATGGCTGAGCACTGAGCTGAGTCCCTGGTCCAGCTGATAGCAGGGGAGCAAACTCTATATGAGCAAGGGGATGGGAACTATGAGAAAAAAATCTCACAGTGATGGCTGGCTGGAGCTCTGTGGAGCTTAATGAATCATGAACAGCTACCGGGAACCATCTATAGTAGGAACTAGGCCCTCCAAGGCTAGGCAACTGTCCACTGGCATGGGCAATATGTGGTGCCTCAAGGGGAGGGGTCAGACTGTGTTTCTATGCATGGACTGGCAACTTGGAGCCTATTCCCTCCAGAGGAACACCTACTCTAGTTTTGACATTAGGATGATGAAAGCAAACTTGCTCAGAGTAGATGCAGAGCTAATTCTCATTGAGACTTCTTGCCCTTTCTGGGGAGGGAGTGGGGGGAATGGGGAATTGGGAGGCTGAAGGCTGACTGGAAGAAGTCCAGAATGGGAAGGAAATTTAAACAAGGGGATACATGGATAAAAAAGACTTAATTCTATAAAAATAAATAAATTTAAAAAAACAAAATAAACAATCAAAAAATACACTTTATGCCCAGCAATAGATGACCAAGAAAAAGGTATTTTTTTCAGACTATTTCATAAATATTGCTTCATCTGAGAATTTTTGTTTTGTTTTGTTTTGCTGGTTCTTTGCTTGGATATTATAGTTACTGATTTTTTTTTGTTTTTACTGATTTTATTTGTGTATGTATGTGTTCGTTTTTGTTTTGTTTTGTTTTTTGTTTGTTTGTTTGTTTGTTTGGTTTTTTTGCCTGATAGTTTGCTTTCTAAAATTAGAGAGAAAGAAAGGGTGTGGAGTTAAGTGGATTGAATGGGAAATATCTTGAAAAAGTTGTGTAAAGGGAAACCATAATCAGAATATTATAAGAATAATATCATCTTAATTAAAAAATAGGAAGACAGAGAGAGAGAGAGAGAGAGAGAGAGAGAGAGAGAGAGAGAGAGAGAGAGAGAGAGAGAGATTGATTTAGGCCAATCCCACTTATGGCAGAAAAAAAATGAAAGAACAGGCTGCTGATGAAGGCTACATAGTAATACAATTTGTCAAGGCACATAATGCTCACTTATATAATCAATAAAAAGTCTATGTAAAATACCTTAGGAAAAATAAATTAGAAAATTTAGAACTAAATAATTTAAATGTTATTCTGGAAAAAAAACAAATTTAATTTAGTTGGAAATAAAATGACATTGGAATTGGAGCCTTATTTGAGTAAACTAATGCTTCCACAAATGGATTTAAGACAGAGACGAAGTCAATGGAGCTAGTGTAAACAAAAGGTACTGTTAGGAGTATCAGCAAAATATGTGCATACTAGTTCACACAGAGATGAGTTTTCTATGAAAAGTGGAGGTCAAAGGGAAAGGGCAGTAAATCATTTAAAAATGTAAAAATTGATATCATAACATGAACTAAAATTGAGAATTCCCTAGGAGTAATGTCTGCCGTCTTTGTGTATGCTGTGAATTATCAGTGGATAATAAAAGAACTGTTTTAGACTATGGCAAAGCAGCTTAGAGACAGGAAGGAAATACCAGCATGGATAAACGAGAAGGGTAGAGTCAAGAGAGAAGCTATAAACTGCTTCTTAGTGAACAGACAGAGGTGCAGAGAAACAGAGATGAGAATTCTGCTCTAAGAAAATGTACTAACCAACTCACCTAGTCATGGGTTAGTTTAAGAGTAAGAGTTAGCAAGTAATATGCCCAAGATATAGACCAAACACCAAACAGCATGTAATTAATATAAGCTCCATATGATTCTTTGGAACTAAAAGATTGTGGGAATGTACCTCAGAGCTAGTTAGGGTCAGAAACTCTTAACTACAAATGACATTCCAATGTGGGACAAGTACACCCAAGTAAAGCCTGAGAAAGCTTAAAAGGAGTTCCATATCACAGAAATGGAACAAAAAAATAGCTTCCTAGCTGTGTCTCTCAAGTGGGTTGTGGTTCATCAGGACTTGTGCCACAAAATGTCCAACTTGAGGCATACACCTTAAGCTAGGCAAGACCAGTTCCAGAAAGTCTCACAAGAGCCTTGATAAAAGCATAAGCTTCATACGATGGATTTAAGGTTTCTTTTCTTACAGGCAAAAAGGAAACAGAGCCAGAATTTTGTAGAGTTAGTTCTGTTTTCTGGTTGCAAGCAGAGGTGCAGTTTTTTTATGGAGTTAATAAATGTTTAATCTTAAAACCAAAGTTCAATTTTTGACAGCTTTCTGTAATAGCTATTACAAAAACATTTAAGTTACTAACATTCTCAGAAACCAGCATGCACATTACACAAACATACTGATATCACATAATTACAATTAAAACATTTTTTAAAAAACATCTTTTTACTTATAATTTTTCTCTTGTAGGCATTTATTTCTGTAAAACAAATTTTGAGCCATGTACCTGCTTATTAGAGGTTTTCTTCATCATCTACTCCTGTAAAAGAAAGCAAGTCTATCGTCTTGAAGTCAGAGCAATCATTCTTTAGAACTTAGTGCTATCATTTGTAAATATTTAGAAAATGTTGCTCTGCTGGAGAAAATATGTCACTGTGGGGAGGCTTTGAAAATTTACCTATACAAAGTATATCCATTTCTCACTATCTGCTTCATAATGCAGGTTAAGTGTGTTAGTTACTAGCCTTCTGCTTTAGCTCCCAATGTCTGACACTTGTTGCCATACAACTTTTATGGTGATCCTATATTCCTCTGGATTCAAGGGCCAAATTGAACTCAAAAGTTGACATAGACATTATATCACAAGAAAAGAAAAGAAACTGATACAAATCCATAAAGTTTTATACCTGAGTTAATGCATGTAATTGAAGAGAGGTGTGGATTTTTTTAAGAGAGGCTTTCTGACTCAGCCTTAGAGGCATAACCCATACAAAGCTCTTTCAAGAGGCCCTACTTCCAAACATGTAAATGAGATTTATGAGCAGCAGGCCATGATGCTTTACTTGGTGACAGTATAGACCACAAAATTCCCCACAGTTGGGGTGGTAAATAAAACGTAAATTAAATTAAGCCTTTAATCCTAGATATACCTTGGAAGATTAAAGGTGTGGTGAGAAACAGAAAAAGATAAATACACAGTAAAACAGACTCAAAAAAACTTAAAAGTTCTGAAGATTTTAAAGTGTGTTTAAAAACATTTATAGGACTGGGAGAGTAAAAGGGAGAAAGAATAGAGAACATTTTAGAAAAATAAGGAAAGTAAATATATATGCTACATAAAGATGAAAAATATACAAATAATATTTGTGTATTTATTTATAAATACTGGATATTATGTGTTTTTGAATTGTTTGAGTGCTGAGGAAAAACAACAGCTGCTGAGAGACAATTGATTATAAATGTTGCTGAATTAATTCAATCTATATATTTTATAAATGCCTTGACATCAAAATTGAAGTGAAAAGATAATGTTACTTTGGAGAAGAGTTTTTGCTTTTAAAATGAAAGGTTCTGGATTCATTCTGGGTTAAAATAAATAAGGTTAGATAAAGGAAGACACCCCTGGAAAACCTCTGATGTAAAGAGATGTTTACATTAGTTTCAAGGCTGCCAACTAAGATGATCCAGCCTCAGGATCTCCATAAGACTGTCGATATCCTTAATCAGCAAGAAGTAGTATGAAAAGCTATACCCAAATTTCAAAAATACATTTGATAAATGTTTGTTTTCATTACAATTGATTAATGACCATAGTTAAAATCTTTCTAGAAAAAAAGATATGTAATAGAAATAATTTTTAAAAAGAATATTGACTCTAATTTAAAAACAACTGTCAATCTCAAAATATTTTACATTGGTGTGGATTCCTTTTTATTGATACAAATTAAGATTAATTATTTCTATTACATGTATATTTCTACTCTTGTTTAAGGTATTATGTTTATGTATCTCATTTAAAATAATAATGTATAATTAAGAAATGCAGATTAATAATCATCTATAATAATTAAACTTATGGTCATGTGAGTTAGATATTTTAGATATACAAAGATATATTTTAATTAGATAGGTATTCTTCAAAAAACTTCAAAGATCTACATAATATGGTATTTAAAATGTTTTAAAAACTTAGACTTTCTGGACAATGAGACATGGCTACTCCTGGCAGCATGAATCTACTTCAAGAGGATGATGGGCATCAAAGAAACTCCATATGTAGTTTACTTTCTTTGTGGCAAATGTCAGCCACTGGGCAAGAAAACTTTTCTTGCCTTGACTGCTTGACAGTATAATGCATAGACTGGACATGCAGAACCATGTTAAAGTGACCACTGAACTTGGGCAGATCAAGATGAGATGGTCCTTCAGGTTCCTTCTTTGCAGAGAGAAATCTGCCAGATGTCCTGCAGGACACAGGGAGAAGCAAATGAGGAACCATGCCAAAATGGATAAGAATAGTCCTTCAAATTTTCTGCTTTACTAAAAAGTCTGCCAGAGACTCTAGGATTGTAGGCTTAATATAGTCTCATCATTACAAAGGAAGTTTGGGTGATTGTCCAGGTAGCCAGGTGTCTCTGTCATTTTTAGAATTTGAAAGTTGTCTACAACGTACGTACTGTTTACTCAGGTAATATTATATCCTTCTGTGGTCTTTGATGGAGTTGAAGATTAGATGGTTATAATTATATTTTTCCTTAGTTATAATGAAAGGTAAACAAGATATAAAATTTTAAACTCACAAGGATAGGGTAGATAATAGAATATTTTCTTTAACTTTGCTAAATACAAATAGATTTGATATTGTAACTGTAATTCTTATTTAATTGCTGTTTGGCTATATGTTGTAACTTTGCTATGTTGAAATTGAAACCTTCTGTGTGATTAGACAGAATCGTGGAAATGATGTGGGATGTTTTCTGTATGCTGTAAATTACCATTGAATAATAAAGGAATTGGTTAGACCTGTGGTAAAGCAGCTTAGAAGCAAGTGGGAATTATAAGCATAGCTAAAGTAGAAGGAGGAGGAGTCAAGAGAGAGGCTGCCAGCTGCCACAAGAGAGCAAGATGTAAAAGTACAGATAAACCACAAGCCATGTAGCAAAATATAGAAGAATAGAAATGAATTAAGATGCAAGAGCTAGCTAGCAATAAGCCTGAACCATAGGCTGAACAGTTTATAACTAATATAAGTTTTTGTGTGATTATTGGAACTAAGCAGCTGCAGGCAGTCTGAACCTCTGAGTCAGCCAGGCCAGGAACTTTTGGCTACATAGGAGAGTTAACAGGCATCACTAGGGCCAAACTGAATAAAATGTGCATGCCATAGACAAAATTAGTGGGCAAACATTGTAAAATATGAGAGTGCTTTTTTCCTAAGCCTGAAAAAAATAAACATGTCATGAAACTTAAAGTTGGAATTCTTAAGGAGATTTTAAATTGTACAGAAAATTTGGAATTATAAAAAATATTCTCAAAACGTAAAAATGAAAAGAAGAGAGGGGAAGAAAGCATAATAAAAAATGAAAGTAGGCTCTCTATCATAATCCACACCCTAAACTGCATGTCCCACAGCTTCTTGCCAGAGATCATGATCTTCTCATGAGCCTCTCTTTTCTTTTGTGTCTCTTCCATAACAATCACACTCTAGCTGCTCACATGACAGAAAGACACAGGAAATCTACCAGTGCTTTTCCAAATACCCCAGCACTACCACCACAACTACCACTCTGGTCTCCCTAAAAATTCTTGGGCTAGACCCATACTCCATGACCAGCCAAAACCATGTAGCCCATGTTCCTTGTCCATCCTCCTATTCTATCTAACACTGCATTGCCTGAAACTATCCCAATCTTCAGACCTACAGGTTCCCAGCCCAGACAGGTGAGGTTCATCTGTGTGTTGATGAACCTGCAAGTATGACCTGACTGAAATAATCTGTGTGACAGTCCAGCCTGTTGTATCCACATCAGAAGAACAACCAAGAAAGCAAGTCCACAGTGTAAGAGCACATCACGGCCCCCCAAATCCATCAGTACTATAAAATGTTCTCCAATGTAAATTATACACCAACCAACCCCATGAAACAGAAATTAAAAGAACAATTAAAAAACTAAGTCAAAGAATTCAAGGAGTTTAAAACAGCTCAAATAACAAAGAGAGTAGATTGAAAGGCAATAAATGCCCAATAGATTAAAAAAAAAAAAACACAAACATAAGGCTGAACAACATGATGAAGGCAATTCAAAATTTGAAAATCAAATTGTATAATGAGAAATATTAAAAACAACACAAGCTAAAATGAAAATTCAATTGAAAACCTTTATAACCCATTTAAAAAATTGTGAGAAAAACCTTACATATGATATGGATCAAGTAGAAGAAAAACATCAAGACACATATAATGGTAAACGAATGAGAAAACAAAACAAAATAATCGATTTCTCAATGGGAACTTTGAAAGCCAAGTTGATCCAGAAGTAATTACCATTTTCTAAAAGATACTGACATAGAAAACTATCTGTAATGATTAAAGAGAAAGTAAAACATTTCATGGTATAAATAGTCTAAACAATTTCATGTCTACCAGCCTGTTGTAGAAGGTTTCATGGGCCCTTTTGGGCCCGGAGGTTTGGACCTGGCCCACGGCGGCTTTTGTCCCCCAAAGAAATGAATCAGATGCTTATATTGACTTCATACTGTTTGGCCTATGTCTCAAGCACATTACTAGCTAGCTCTTTCATCTCAATTCAACCCATTTCTAATCTATCTGCCACGTGTCCCTGCCCGTGGCTCACCTGGATTCGTTACATGTTTCCTCCTCAGGGGTCAGATGGAGACTGGCTAACTCCACCCTCCTTCTACCTGTCTCTCCTTTGATTCTCCACTCACCTACGGTGCTGCACTTAGGCCAAAACAGCTCCTTTATTTACAGTATACAGAGAACATTCCATCACACCAGCCAGCTCTACAGAGAACTCTGGAAGTAATACTGCAAAATGAAGATTAGTATTAACATAGAAAGAGACTATAGAAGTAAAATATGTGTTGTTATATTTACTGGAATAGAAAGTATGGCTATGAACACGAATGGAGGAAAACAACAAAATTGATGTAATCAATACACACCATCAAATAGTAACTTTAATTATCAATGGCCTCAATTTTCCTATCAAAAAAGACAGGGTAGTTGGATAGATGAAGAAACAATGTCCATAAAACTGTTATTGACAAGAAATACCTCTTGGCTTCAAAAATAAGCACTGCCTTAAGGTAAAACGATAGACAAAAGTATCCCAATCAAATGAGACCAATAAGAAAGGAGGAGTCTTTATCCAAATATCTTACAAAATATACTTAAATTAAAACTAGTCAGAAGAGATAAAAAGGACATTTTCTTTTCTAATCAAAAGAACAGTGAACCAAGAAGCCAACACTATCCTGAACCTGTATACACCAAATCAGGTTGCACACAATATAATTAAAAAGAAAAGAGTACTGTGTTTAGTGATAGAAAATGATAGCGACCCTCTAATAAATTCTTTAACAACAAACCAACCTTCTCTAACATATAGGTCATCTGGTCAAAAACTAAAGAATAGATAAAGATACAATTATATCATACATCAACTGGATTTAACAAATATATATAGAATATTCTACTTAACACCGAAATCTATTGTGCTACTCATCAGTGCACACAAGCTTCTCTAAAATGACCTACAACAAAGTCAGAAATATTGAAATAACTCTGTATGACTTATCTGATTATAAGACAATAAAGCCTAAAATCAGCTGCAAACAAATCTCTATTAAGTGAGAAAACTTAATTAAAAACTTAATGGGTCAAAAAAAATCAAAAAAATTAAAAAGGACTAGAGCTAAATGAAAATGAAAATGCAACACAGTATCTGGGAAATAATACAAGTGGTAAAAGTAGCCCTAAGTGTAGAAATTTATGCCTCTCAGCTACTACATAAAAAAAATCAGGAATAAGAAAAATAAATGACTTAATTATGAAATTCTAAAATTTGTAAAAAAATGAGATCAAACAAAAATTAATTTAGTAGAGAAATGATTAAAAAATTAAAAATCAAAACAAAGAAACAATAAAAATAAGTATGAATTTAACAGCTAATTTCTTAATAAAAATAACCAAAACAGATCCTCAGTCCTACTAACCAAAAGCAAGAAAGAGATGATTCAAATAAACAGAATGAAAGAATAACAAGAAAACATTAGAAAGACACCAAGGAAATTCAACATTTTTTAGGGAATACTTTTAATACCCACATGCTTTTAAGTTAAAAAATTTAACAGGAAAAGATGAAAAGCAAGAAGAAACCAAAAACCTCAACAGACTTATAACCAATAGGGAAAATAAAAAGCTTTCCAACTATAGAAGACCAGGACCAGATGGATTCACAGCAGAATTCTACCAGACATTCAAATAAGAATATTAGCAAATACTTCCTAAATTATTCAAAAATATGGAAATAGAAAAATTGTTTCCAAACTCCCTCTATGGAGCCAGTATTATTCTAATACACAAACCAGATGAAGACAAAACAAAACAAAACAAAGCAAATAAAACTAGAACTCAATATCCCTGATGAACATATTTGCAGAAATTCTTAATAAAATATTAGCAAGCCAAGTAAATACAAGAGTACTTTAAAGAGTTCCTCATCCATGATAAAATTAGCATTATCCCTCACGTTCAGTGATAGTTCAGCATTGTAACAAGAGGTTTCTGGCCTCCTCGGGCCAGAGGTCCAGACCTGCCCGCAGATGCTTCTCTCCCCAAGAATGACTCAGATGCTTACATTAATTTCATCTTGTTTGGCCTATGGCTCAGGCACATTGCTCTTTCATCTTAATTCAATCCATTTCCATTAATCTGTCTTGCCACATAACCCATACCTTACCTGTTTTAACTTACATGCTGATTCTTGGGCAGCTTGATTGTGTGTGTGTGTGTGTGTCAAGAAATGCAATAAATCATACAAATTGGCTCAAAGAGAAAAAATTACAAGGTCATCTCAATAAATGCAAATAAGTTTTTGGCAAAATTTAATATGGTTTTCTGATAAATGTTCTATAGAGAACAGGACTGGAAGGAAGGAAAAATACTTTAGCATAATGAAGGCTATAAACCACAACTGAAAGCAACAATTATTCTACACTGAGAAAAACTCATCCAACTTTTCCTTATAGTGCTCAAAGCTGAAACATTAAGGCAAAAGGAGGAAATAAAGAAACACAAAAAAGGAAAATAAGACATATTTTCCCTCTTTAAAGATGATATATAAATTATTTTTAATTCCATCAGAAAATATAAAAAAATTAACAATTTCATAAAACTGAAATATACAAAATAAGCTTTAAAGAGCCAGTAGGCTTTCTATATGTCAACAAAACCTCTGTACTATCTAGATTAATAGCAACACAAAGTAGAGTTATTTAAGACAAAGGAATTTTGAATGAGAAATTGTCCCCAAGAGATTGGCTTGTGGGAAAATCTGGTGGGAAGAAATTGTCTTGGTTGATGATTGATGTAGGAGGGATCAGTTCACTGTGGTGGTGCTTCCTGTGGGCTGGTGTTCTTGAGTGCCATAAGAAAGGAGGCTGAGCAAGCCACAGGGATCAAGACAGTAATCAGCATTCCTCCATGGTTTCTGTAACAGCTCCTGTGTCTTCTTGCCCTGCTGGAATTTCTACAGTGATATCCCTCAATGATAAATTGTAACCTGAGTGTAAGAAGCTGAAATAAACATTTTTCTATCCAACTTGCTTTTGATCATAGTGCTTTATCACAGCAATAGAATACTGTCATAAATTGATATCAGACTGTAGGTATTGATGAGACAAATCTGACCATACATTTTGAAGATGATGGAATAACTTTGGAACTTTGAGCTTGAAAACCACTGAGTGCTTAGAGTTCAGTTGACTAGTCTTTGGAAACAAAAGAGATCATTTTGAGACCAGTGAAGACAATAGAGGCATGGCTTGTGAAGTTTCAAAGGCAATTGTGGGAGGCCCTTAAAGATTGTGCCAGAGCCTTTTAATATATTTAATTAAGAATATGGGATTCTTGTAGCTTGGCTTTAATAATCAGAAATGACTAATAAGAGGCCAGAACCACTGAAGTGAAACCTTGCTTTACTGAGACAATTGATGCTTATTAGATGGATATAAGAAGTTAGCAGTAATTGAGATACCAGTCTATGCTGGAGTGGAGGTGGAGCAAGGGGTACACTCCTACATTGCTGGTGGGAATATAAACTTGTACAGCCACTTTGGAAATCAGTATGGCAGTTTCTCAGAAAACTTATGATCAATCTCCCCAATGATCCAGGCTACCACTATTGGACATATACCCAAGGGATGCACATTCTTACCCCCAAGGACCTCAGCTCAACTATGTTTTTAACAGCATTATTTATAATATCCAAAACCTGGAAATAATGTAGATACCCCTCAACTGAAAAACCAATTAATAATTTGTGGTACATTTACACAATGGAGTATTACTCAGCAACCACAAAAAAAAGAAAGAAAAAGTACATTCTGAAATTTGCAGGCAAATGGATGCATCTGGAGAGTATCATCCTGAGTGAGGCAACACAGGTCCAGAAAGATAGACATGGTAAGTACCCAAGAACTCACAAGATGTCCCAGGCTAGGACTCTAAGCAAGAGTGGAGAGGGTGACGAAACAGGATTTGCCCTATAATCAAATGAATGACCACCCTAACTGCCATTATAGAACCTTCATCCAGCAACTGATAGAGGCCAAAGAAGAGACTGATAGCTAAGCACCAGGTCAAGTTGCTGATCCAGCTGAAGAAAGAGAGGAGAGAGTATATTCAGCAGAGGGATCAGGATCATGAGAAGGAGAGCCACAGAGTAGGCTGACCTGAGCTATTCGGAGTGCAGTAACTCTGAAATGACACCTGAGGAACCTTCATGGAAAGGAACTAAACCCTATGAATGTAGACAGCAGTCCAACGGTGTGGGCAGTTTGCAGTAGAAACAGAGTTTATTCCTGGTGCATGAACTGACATCTCTGAGCCAAATTCCTACAGAGGGACACCTTACTTAGCCTTAATACTGGAATGAGGGACTCAGACCTGCCTCACTGGATATGCCAGACCAAACTGACTCACCTTGGGATTACTTTCCTAGAGAACAGATTCGGGGAGGGGGGGCGGGGGAAGGCTGAGGGAGGCCTGGGAAGGGGAGGGAAGGGGAGCAGTGGTGGGAATAGGAAAAATCCTTTTTTAAAAAAGAAAATAAATATTAAAAAAAGAAGAAGAACTTAGCAGTGATTAGGAAGAGATTAGCATCAGACACAAATATCTTCAAGGAAGTGTTTCCAAAAGGTCTACGCATAGAAGCTATGTTCTGGAGGTAGGCAAGGTTTGATTTCATACTTTCTGCTACTCAAATTTGATAACATATAAGGGTTTCACAAGTGCTAGTTGTTTTGAAGGCAGGATGGGGTCACGAAGTGGGGCTGAGCTTTGACAATTTGAAAACCCAGAGGAGGCAGCTGATGAAGGTGCTGCCTCAGAAGTGAAAACCCCAGGACTGAAGAGGTGACATAGAGAAGCAGAGGCTGGATACCATGTGGCAGGTATAGAGTCTCAGAAGAGCCCAGGGGAAGCTGCTATTGAAGGTGCAGCCTAGTTACAGTAAACACCTAAACATCTTGGAGATGCCATTCATTACCAGGGGATGACAACTAAGGTCAGCAGCAGCTGTGAAATGAAACCATTCTGAGCCCAGGAGATACACTCTGTGCTGCAGAGGGAAGAAATGGGCACTAAGAAACTCCTTAGTGCCCAGAGAGTTAACAGTGGGTTTAGGATATCAAACACTGAAGACTTTACCTTTGTTCCCTGATAGAATTTAGTGTTGCTTTGCTGTAAGTAACTAATTCCAGGTTCTTCCTTAATGGAGTAAAAAAAAAAAAAAGCAATATTAAAACATGTTTATTTATTTAGTTGGCATTTTATTTTTTTATTTTACAGGAGCCCACAATAGTGAGACTTGAAATTTTTATGAGACTTTGGAATTTTCGAGAGAATAAATTTTTAGACAGACTTTGGGTATCTTAAAGCAGAGAATGAAAACTGGCCTTCAAGAGAGGGGCAGGGAATTAATAAGAAAAAGGGGGGCGAAGGAGGCTGTCAATCACCGTGAATGCTCTTCCAATCACTATGATACTTGGTGCTCATCTTCCTTTTTACTTTTATGCATCAAAAATCACTATCAAGTATTATACAAAACATTACAACCCTGCTCAGTCAGTGCACAGACAGCATCTTTTTAATCTTTTTTCCTCTATCAATTTTGTTTAACTGCTCACATGATTTTGAGTGTCCTGTAATGCTGAATGCACAGTTAGAGAGCATAAAATTTTAAACCATAAAACAAATTAAGTCCTGTGTTTTGTGAATCATAATAGCACCTTGTCTCTTTTAGCTCTCCAGCAAGTGAATACAGTATGAAATAAAAGTAGCCATTATCAGCTCTACATTTCAATTTAGATTGGGGTGGTGGTGTTGAGTTTGTTTTGTTTGTTTCCTTAAACGTTATCCTGAAATCCTGGCTTTGTGGACATAAATATCCGTAAGTTTTAAACCTTCTTTTCTCATACCAAGCATGGGGCTTAGAGCTTCGCATTTAGTGTATTTATATGGCACAATGTAGAAAGATAAAAAAAAATATGATACATAGGAAAGAACATAGGAACTTCTTACTATAGAGAAAGAAGAAAAGATACTTTCTTTTTTCACAGAGATTATCAGGAAACCGAGAGACTAAATCTGAGTACAAAGATATTAGATAGAGTTCCAAATTACCTGAAACTCAAGCAAACCCTGAAATTTGGAGGTGAAACACAAGACTGTGATTCAGATGCTACATATGCCCATTGATGCCTCCCTAAAATTAGGGCTCTTGTTTACCTTAGCCATCTCCACTTTCCTGGTGAAGGAACCAAATGTGTTGTCTGAAACAAGAGGCATAACAAAGGTCTGCCTTAGGCTAAGGCCAACATTCAATGTGGCCATCAGTAACTGAAGGAGTTACATGTCCCCAAGCCTTCATAGGCCGTGAAGTGCAGGCCCAGGTCCACATACTCTTGGTGACATCTTATAGGTTAATAGCACACAACTCTGTGTCATCCAGGTCTCTTGCTTCTGCAAAGAAAACCCTCAGCTTTAATAATAAATATAGTTTAAACCCCAAACACACAAAACTCTCATTAAGATGCAAATGTGAATTATTAATTACAAGTTAAAATTCAAATAAATGCTCAATTTATGCTTTGCATTAATTTTTAAAAGTCATATACCTATAAAGTATAGCCCTGCATGTGTTTGTGTAGTCCTTGGGGAAGCAAGAAATTAGAAATAGAAATAAGAAAATAATCAGAAATAACCAAGTAGCATTTCTCTGTGGTCCACTGATATTTTCTTGAATTAAAAAGATATTGGGCCAAGGACACAGAGATATCCAACAATTTCCACATGAATTTAGAACTTGCTGTATCAATTGATATTTTTCAAATGAGGTCATACAGAAAAACTTTGTCAAGTATTCCCAAATTTGGGTTAGATGATGACTGCAGGCCACTGGAGACCAGATGCTACTCTGGGAGATGTATTAGCCTTATCACTAAATAAATCTTCAGCATCTCCTGTCCTAATTAAGAATGAAGTGAGAGGCATCAAAATAAGTACATCTATGTGCTCCAAACCTGATTTTTAAATTCAGGGCACTATCCTCCTTGGGATACTTTGAATCTAAGTCAAATGAAAAGAAGAAACTTAGGGTCACAAATAATGTGTTAGTACGGACACAATTGCAGTAACCTGACTATAAGGTTGCAGTACGTTTAGGGACCACATTGTATCTAATGAATACCAAGTTCAATTCTTTTTCAAAAAATCTTGTGATATTTAGTTCTCTATATTGCTATAACATCTCCTATTAACAGTTTGGAGGGGCTGGAGAGGTGGCTCAGAGGTTAAGAGAACTGACTGATCTACCAGAGGTATGGAGTTCAATTCCCAGCAACCACATAGTGGCTCACAACCATTTTTAATGACATCTGGTGTCTGCTTCTGACATGCAGGCCTATATGTAGGTAGAACACTGTATATATAATAAACAAATAAAATGTTAAAAAAAACAATTTGGGATATTTGAAATGAGTTTCTGGAAATGTAGAAATTTGATGGAATTCTAGCAGATGAGGATTGCTTCTATCTAGAAATCTTCCCCAGTAGAATTCAAGGAACTGGTAAGCTTTTTGTCACAGAGTAGCCATTGCCAGTTCTTGAGCACATATAAAAGACGTGCCAGCTCTATGGGTGTTAGTAACTATAAGTTGATTGTGTTCGATCCAAAAGACACACTTCAAGTTCATGTCTGCCTGCTTTCATTCAAAATTTTAATTCCATCAGAGTATCTTCTTTGAGCAGATAGATTATAATAATTTATATATTTAGAGAACTTTAGAATACAGATAAACAATTCCATATTTAGCATGAATACTTATAGCAGATGAAAATAGTTCATCATGCTATGAATAATATTTGGATTACAAATGTATTAATCAAACACAAATTTCTGTTCTAGTAAAATCCAGTGCATATATTCTGAATATCTTCTCCATACCAGTTGGTATACATCAAGGTGAAATCTCTGCTCCCATTCAACAGTAACCTTACAGCAAATTAGAAAAAAAAACTGAGAGAATTTCGTAATTTATGAAAATCATAAAAATTCATCGTAAGTATGTGGTGCTTATAGTGAGCTACCTTTACATTTATCGTAGGGAGTTCTAAAAATATGTCTCTTATGTTTTCAAATACTACATAATATTCAATATTCAGAATAGGAGAAGTTATGGACATTTTTATAGTATATTTATAATATAACTACTATCCCAAAAATAATAAATACCTTAATATCAACATGGAAAAATGACTACTTGTAGTTTTTAAACAGTCATAGAACTGTTATAATCAAAGATATCCCAAAGCTAAAAAAGAATGAACACTGGTAAGTGTGATAACTGAAGTATTAACAACTTTATGTTTTACAAATATGTTTAAATAAATAAGAAACTAAGTTATTTGCAGCCTTGAAGAACATCAAAATTTGGGTTGCTGGAGGATATAAGCAGATAATGTGAAACTATTGTGACCCAAGTACAGCGTCTATATTCACAAATATCCTTTCTACTGTATTTTTGGGAAATTCAAATTCATTTTCTGGTGTTTTCACAGTAAGCATGCTTCCCCACTGAGCTATCTTCCTAGGTACCCAGAATGTTCTTAAATAATAAAAGAAGAGTTTATGGAGTAAAGTGAAAGTGCTTAGATGTGAGGTTAAATAGGGATTACAATGATTCCTCTTTCTGGCCAGCCTCTTTCCTTCATTCTGCAAAGAATACTGCACTGTTGGGCTGTTTTGAGCTCTCTAAGGTAGCCTCTGAAGGCTGAAACCCAGATTAGCAATAGTTCTACTGGTGAGACTTGACCAATATATAGCACATTCATTATTAATTGGTGCATATTCTAGTGGTTTGATGTGAAAAACACTATATTTTACTGGATCTAGTGAAAAGCATTCAATAATGAAGCCTCTAAATCTAACTTTTTGGGAAAACATTTTATATAAATGTTTATATAAATATTAATGTTTTTATTTTTTAACATTTATATAAATGTTATTTTTTTCTTATTTATTTTGTATTTATCAAAAAAACAGTAAAATGAATTTAAAATGCTGAAAAGTTAACAATAACTATAAAGAGGATAAAAATCATAAGCATGACCTATCAAGGGTGATAATGCAAATAAGATTGCTACACATAAATTTACTTTGTGTTCAGCTTTCCCTCTGAATTTTTTTCCATCCCTGTATATCCTTATTCAAGGTCCCTTCCCCCTCCCACCACATCAGGTCATTTTTCTTCTCCACAACTCCCCATCCCCTCCCTGGGCAGGGAGTAGACAGTCCTATGGTCCCACTGGCCCAATAGTGTTTGGGTCAGTCTCCACTTCTGGCCAAATCCAGTTTTGTCCATCCTCTCTCAAGAATGAGTCAGGTGTTCCTATATTTGGTGTGGTGTCCGAAGGGTCAGTCCAGGGTGTTTCTGATCCCAAGCTGTTCAGTGGTTGTGGTTTGCAGCTTGGGCATGCTTGGTTTTTTTTCTTGTTTGTTTGTTTAGAGACCACTAATGAGTGAGTACATACCCTGATTATCTTTCTGAGATTGTGAGACTTTGCTCAGGAGGATATTCTCCAAATCCATCCATTTGCCTTGAATTTTAGAATATCATTTTTCCTTACTGCTGAGTAGTATTCCATTGTGTAGATGTACCACAGTTTGTTAATCCATTCTTCAGTTGAGGGACATCTAGGTTGTTTCCAGGTTCTTGCTATTACAAATAATGCTGCTATGAACATAGTTGAGCTAATACCTTTGGAGTGTGAATGTGCCTCTTTAGGGTATATACCCAG
>PVIH01017523.1:0-41545 GCA_004025045.1 Sigmodon hispidus
CCTCCTCTGATGTCCCCCTCCTCCTCTCATGTCCCCCTCCTCCTCTCATGTCCTCCTCCTCCACAATCCAGACCTTTCTTCTGAACTTTAGAGTCTTCTGCTAAGTTCTTGCTCTGCTGGACCCTTGAATCTTCTAACTGGTTTTGTAACCTTCCCTAGCTGAGTCTCATTCCCTTCCCCCTCTCTTCTCCACACCTTCCTCTACTTCTTCTAGCTCTGTCTTTTCAGAGGCCTGACTTTGAGCTAGCTCCCCAGTCCACAGAGAAACATTACCTGTGGTAGCGTGGGTTCATAAACCCCGAGTTGCTTGGTCCCTGGGACTTGCTGACCAACCATTATTGCCTAATCAGTGTGTTCCCTGTCCCAGTGAGAGCTCCTGTGTCAGAACTCAAAGTGAGTCGGGCCTGAGAAAAGACTCAGAAAGTTAAACTGTGGTCACTATATATATGGACACATGCATGTGTGTCCTGCCATCATATATCATATGCACTCAACCATGTAAACACATACAGAGGGAGAGGGCTCTACCCAGACACCTGTAACACCCAACAGTTTCTCATTCTCTCTACTTGTCCCTTCTACCCTCCTGTTACACCAAGCATCCCAGCCTTACCCAGCTTCTTCCTCAGAACTCACAGTGAGCAGCAGAGCATTCTCCTCGTCACCTAGGCCATGTCTTTCATTTTCCAACAGCATACAGTCCCACTTTATAGATTCAGGCCTAACTGTCCCCAACATAGTCAGGAAAGTCCTTCACTTCCAAAGTCCCACTTGATACCTGCCAGCTGGTCTTCTCAGAGCTCAGGCAAACTGTGGTGAAACTGGCCCCTCAAAGTCATCCAACACAGGACCTTTAAAACTGCCAACTTTTTGTCTAAAATGTTCTTGCTCCTTTGCATCTTTCAGTTATTTATTTTCATTTGCAAATAGGAGTTCTTCCCTGTATACACTAATGAATATCACAACCGAGTCCCGCTATGATTCTCTTTCCCTGACTGCCCTGGTCTTCTCCACATAATCCATTTGTAACTTCCTCACCTACATCTCCCCTCTAGACTATAAAACCTCCAAGAGCAGAATGTTATCACTTCTTTCCAGTGCTTGTCGCCAGTGCCTAGAATCATCACTGCCAGTGGAGAATGTCCTTGAACGATCAGGATCTGGCATTGACAGTTGAAAGGTCTTGCACATTTGACAGGTGGGTGTTTGATGACAGAGGACAGCCTGCCTTTGTGACAGTCTATCCACAGGCATCGACTATTGTCATCTGAACTTGGGACACATCAGTGAGTTCCTTGAGGTCTGAGAGTATTTATTAACATCTCCAAACTCTCTCTACCCATCATCCAAATCACCTATGAATGACTTTACTAAAAAGCAAGAAAACCACTCCTAGGCTGGATTGATGATTGAGCAGTTAAGGTGTGTAGAGTGCCTACCGACTGCAGGGAATCTGGGTTTGTTCCTACCACTGACATGAGGCAGCTTACAACAGCCTGTGCTCACTGTTCTGGGAGATCCTATGACACCCCCTGGCCTCTATAGAAACCTATAGATGAATACACTGATGTAATGTGTATTACATCACACACACACACACACACACACACACACACACACACACACACACAATCTATAAAAGGGGAAAAAAGCATCCTCAAAGATGGTCCAGCCTGCTCTGGAAGCACTCACGGTCCTCTCAGCTCTGCTTGGGACCGGCAGCATCCTAAATTTATTCACTTAGTTACTTAGCCAGCCAATTCAATGCAGCTTTGAAATCCTGCAATTGTTATTATTATAAACAGTCTTCTCAAAAAGAAAATAAAAAGCTCTGTTCCCCCTACTCCTTTCCCTAAATGCATATTTGTTCCAAATAGAAACATCACTGCCCCCATCCCTTATGTATAAATACCAAATGTACTGTCTAGCCAGATCCAGGACATTTTTAGTTCACCATCTTCTCTGCAGAATTTTGAGGAACATTTCCTTGGAGAAGACTTTCTCGACTTCATTCCTTACAGGCCTGGATAGGTGCTCACTAGCCACAGATGTGTGCTGGACATGTAAGAGGGTGAGAGGGGGCAGGGCATACAGTGGACAGATGTGTGCCAGCCACTTATGGGGGTGTGAGGGACAGGCCACTCAATGAACAAATGGCAGAAAGTTAAGTGCAAATGAGAAAAACGAGCAGAAGACCCAGTGTGGTGACCGAGCCGTGTCCTCCCAGCCACTTACAGAAGCTAAACTCACTCTTTCCTCCTGTCCTAAAACTTCCCAGCTGCGCTGACCATCCACTGATGTCATAATCTTGTTTTCCTGAACCATCCAGCCAAAGGTAGCTGAGAAGGTCCGCCTGTCTGGGATTGAGCAGTCTTGGCCTTTCTGATGGTGACTTTCCCAATGGTTGACATCCGAGTGTGCTACTGACAGAACATCCTGTGGCCCACACATCCTATGCAGATTGACAGTGGCTGGCTCCATGACCCAAGCATCTTTTTGGAAGAGTTTATGTCAAAGGAAGATAAGCCTGCTGGCTCAAACATCCTTTGATCTTTGGGTTTACTTCAAATTGTCATGCTCTACACAGTGTGTGGCTATAGCAACTGCACTGAGTAAAAGGCCTGGAACCATGAAAGTGTTGCTACGGTTTCACCATTGTTTTTCTTTGCATTCAAAATATTAGTTATTTATGTTCATGGGAGAGGGTTGCTTGTGCCCTGGCTCACAAATATGAAAGATACTGGTGTTGATTCTCTCCTGGGATTCCATCATATGGGTACCTGGGATTCCATCATATGGGTACCTGGGATTCCATCATATGGGTACCTGGGATTCCGTCATATGGGTACCTGGGATTCCATCATATGGGTACCTGGGATTCCGTCATATGGGTACCTGGGATTCCGTCATATGGGTACCTGGGATTCCGTCATATGGGTACCTGGGATTCCGTCATATGGGTACCTGGGATTCCGTCATATGGGTACCTGGGATTCTGTCATATGGGTACCTGGGATTCCGTCATATGGGTACCTGGGATTCCATCATATGGGTACCTGGGATTCTATCATATGGGTACCTGGGATTGAATTCAGATCTTTAGGTTGGGTAGCAAGAGCTTTTCCTGCAGAGCCATATTGACATCTGTGCTGGATAGTTTTATGTCAACTTCAGCTAAAGTCATCAGAGAGGAGAGAACGGTAATTAAGAAAATGTCTCCATAAGATCTGGCAGCATGCATGCCTGTAGGGCATTTTCTTAATTAGTGATTGATGGGATGGGTCCAGACCATTATGGGTGGTGCCATCCCTTGGCTGGTGGTCATGTGTCCTACAAGAAATTAGGCTGAAGAAGCCATGGAGAGCAAATCATCAGTGAGCACCCTTCCAGGACCTCTTATCCTCTCCTGTTTCAGGTTTTTGCACATTATGGGCTCTTGTCCTGACTTCATTGATGATGAGCAGTGGAATGGAAGCATAAGCAGAATAAACTCTTTCCTCCCCAGGTTGCTTTGGCCTGTTACATCGCAGGAGTAGGAGCCCTAAGGCAGTATCTTTCTCTCCATTTTTTAATATTATATTTTCCTTCTGGATAGAATGTTAGCACAGAGGCATCATCTATCTGTCCCTCCTCCTGCATGCTTCATCGAAGTCCATGTAAAATGTTTATTTTCTGACTGACACCGAGAAAGTCATTCCCTCCTCTCCATTCTCAGCCCTCTTACCATACCCTCTTGTGGTTCTTTTTTTTCTTGAGTTATTAATACTTTGGTTCTTTGTCTTATTAGGACAGGCTTATGAGCAAGAAGAGACGCTACCTGGCTCACCTTTTCCCTCCAAGTACATGCCTGTCCACTCAGCACTCCATAAATAACTGAGTCCGAATACTTTACAGACTTCCTCTGTGTTCTTCAGGCCCAGCTTCTGTAAGGACCCGGAATTCTCCAATTCTCCAAGTTATTGTTGACTTTTAGTTCTGTCGGCATACAGCTGGACTCAGAAGCATGTTCTGGCTGCTACAGGGTCCTTTTTCCTGATGTCACTAAGGAATTTACTGACAACAGTTAAACACTCAGATATACTGTTCCCTTTCAGCTAATCTATTGACAGAGCCCCGTTGGACCCTCGGGCTAGCTGAGCTTTCATTTATATCTGCAACTGGGCATAAGAAGCTCATACATACTAAGAACTTCTTAGTGTGCCTAAAGCTAAGGACCCGGGAGCTGGGTGGATCTCAGTTATCGAGTGTGCCCCTGCTTCAGACTCTTAGACAATCCCTTTGCTGCAGGGAGGGTCTCTGATGCTCACAGTACGGGTGCAGGAAAGTCACACATCCTCTTAGCTCTGTCCACTCTTTCCCATAGTTCTGGGCTCTGCTCCCTTTCTACCTTAGTGTGTGCTGTGGGTGTTTCCTTGTCTCTGACCCTGGGTCGCAGGAAGAGAAAGTATCTCTCACTCACCTCAGAGGACAATGTGCAGGACACCCACAATGCGCGGCATCCCTCTGTCTATTTCATTTATAACTGTAGCCTCTTATTCTCCCCACTAGAGGAATCCAGGTTCCTGCTCACATCTGAAGGGGGAAGCACATGCCTATTGTGCTCCGTTAGGCTTGGTGCCATAGGTCGTTGTGCCAGGGAGCTGTGAGTGAATTCCCTGGAAGTCTGACTCATCTCGTCTCATAATAACCTCTAAAATGCAGGGGCTAACAGAGCATCTGTCAGCCAGTACAGAGCGCCCATGAATCTCTTCCTGTGTCTGTCAGCCACTAAGCGAGCCAAGCATCCTCAGGGCCAAATTCCTATCATTTTAAGTGACACGTCAGAATGTCTACTATGTCAGAAACATAGACATATATATTTTTATCTTCCGATAATGTTGAAATATATTGAATAACAATAAATTTAAAAGCTAAATCTGTCTTATAGGTTATATTTGCTAAACAGTCCAGTTCCCCTTGACAGCAGACTCGGGTTCATCTTTAAATTCTATTTATTCTTTGAGAATTTCATACATGCACAGTCTTTTGACCATTTTCATCCCTCTCCCCCCTTTTTGTTGATTCTGCCCTCCACTGTGTTCCTCTCACAACTGTATCTCATTATTTTTTATAACCCACTGAGTTCAGCGAGTGCTCTCCGTGTAGGCAAAGGGGTGAGGCTATCTACTGGAGCGTGGTCTTCATATCAGTAACCACGCAACCTTGAAGAAAACTTACTCTCCCTTCAAGCAGCTGTCTGTCAATAGCTCCTCAGCAAGGGCTGGGGACTCATGAGTCCATCCTCCATTCATGCTGGAATGCTCACCGGCTTGATCTTGTGTAGGTCATGTGGACGCAATCATAGCTACTGAGTCCATGGGTTCTTTCATGCCTAGGTGGTGGTGCTGCTACTGCTATTCCTCCTCCTCCTCCTCCTCCTCCTCCTCCTCCTTTTTAACTTTCTTTAGATTTATTTATTTTATGTGTATAAGTGTTCTGCCTGCACACACATCATATGTACTCACTGCACCTTTGGAGTTCAAACGAGGGCATCTTATCCTCTGGAGCTAGGGATAGTCACGAACCCTATGTAGGTTCTAATAACTGAAACTTGAGTTCTCTTCAAAAGCGACAAGTGCACGTAACTGCTCATTCACCTCTCCAGTCCCAAGCCTGGGTTCTTTTAGTTCAGATTTAACCACTGCTAGCTCTAAGATCACATGTTGTACATCACACAGTAATTATCTCTATGTGTAAGTGAAGATTCTGGACATACACACCAGTGGTCGGGTGATCGCTTAGCTGTCACAACCACAGTGTCAGGCATCCTTCTCCTCTTCTTTCTGGGCTCCAGGTGAGAGTGTCACACCTTTCCTCAGTGTGCTGTGTTCAATGGCTTTTGGGGTCTGGTTTTACTCATAGTTTTTTAGCACCCCATGCACTCGTATGGTCCCAGATAAGTTTATAGGATAGACCCTTCTTACTTTTATAAACAAGTTATTTACTGTGCATTTATTTGCCCACCTGGGTGCAGAATCAGCCTGCCTCTGCATTTTCAAATGGAGCCAAATGGAGTCAGCAGGCAAGGCACAGGCTGAAAACCACAGTTCAGTAACTCAGAGCCAGGCACAGCTTCGTCTCAGAAATATCCTCCAAGTGTCCTTTTCTTTATCCAGCTCAGAATTTATGATGAAGCTTCGTATGCCAAAAGGTGGTTCTGTCTTCCAACTTTAAGATGCAAACTGAGCATGCCCACTGGTGTTCCAACCTGCCATCTTAACCTTTTGGACAAATACTTCATGATCCAGAGTTAAGCTTGCCCTAGAATCAGTGAGCTGGCCTTCCCTCTTTAGCCAGGACCTTAAGCCGAGCATGGTCAGAAACAGACTCTTAAACTGAGCACAACCAGAAAGCTGCTACCCTAAAATGCTTCCAATCCCCAAAATGTTCCCTGTCCCAAAACTGCTTCCCACCATGGGCTTTTATTTGGAAAGGGTTTTTGAAATACTCCTCCCCCTTTTTTTTTATAGATAATTTAAGTAATTGGTTTGTTTGTGTTGGATTGCTTTAAGTTTTTTACTCACCAAGATAGATAAGATTTTTTACTCAACCAATTATATTTTGTCTCACATCCTTGAGCACCTCCTTCACCACCCAGCGGGCTTTTCATCTTCTCGTCTGTCCCCTCTTCTGTCCCCTTCTATCGTCAGCCCAAGTACCTGTGTCAGGATCTTTGCCACAGCCAGATGGAGGCCAGAGGGGACTCGAACCATTGCTCACTGAGGAAGTGAAATAAAACATTGAGATGGACGTTTGTTCTGGGACTGAACCATCTGATTAAAAACTATCAAGGGACGTTCCCAACCTTAGTGATACACCCAGCAGTGTGTTTTCCCCACCCATGTGCAGCATCGAACAACCAGAGAACATCAACAGCTTCTTTTCCTTTCGTCTTTGAGTGGGAGGAGGAGGAGGGGAGGAAAAACCCATCTTAGTACAAAGAAGATGTAAAGAGACATCTTATGGCAGGATTGAGTCCGGGCTGTCACTTAGGAGGCAGTTGCCAGAAGGCAGGGCCCTGCAGAGAGGCTGCGACTGGATAACTGAGCAGCTGGGGATAAAAGCTGGAGGAGGCTTTGAGAAAAGACGAACAGTTTGCTCATCTGGGTTGGTGCTTTCCCCTTTCCTGTGCTCCCCACCTGGGTGTGTACCTCTTTTTTCTCCAGGTGTTTTCCACGTGGCATTCTGAGTTTCCTTGAGGACAAAATTGGTCAGATGTAGTAAGGGCTTCTCCATCCACTCAGTTACTTTTCTAAGTCCTTAAAGCAACCAAGGGCCCTGTGCACATGGCCCTGTCTGTCCCCTGGTCTCCTTATGATGGTAAGCTTCCCAAGGGCAGGAAGCGGCTTTGTCTTGGCTTTGACTCCTTTTAAAGCCTAGAACAGCGTTGCTTCTAGAAAGGGAACAGAAAAGAAGGGGGGGACTAGAGACTGAGAATAAATGGACAGAGGAGGGAGAGAAAGACCAATGAGATCCTGGCAGGTATTTTGAGCTATGCAAGTCAAGACCTCAACAGAAAGATGATTTAAAAACAAAAACAAAAACAAAAACCTCATGGAAAGAAGTGGGTACTCGTGGCATGGTGTGGCAACATGGGGGACCACGATTTCTCGAGTGCTGCATGAGTAAGCCAGATGAACAAGCGCAGAGGCAGAACAGTTGCTGTTTAAGACCTTGGGCCAGAAGAGAGAGCACAGGCCACAGGAAGTCTTCCCTGGAGATGCAAGAGAAAAGAGGCCCTTGACAGTCCACCAGGGGCAGAGGACTAAGCAAACTGGCAATGGAACCATGGGGTGGACATTTCTCACAACTACAATGGCTCAGTGGGCAAGCACTTGCTCTGCAAGCATGCGGATCTCTGTTCAAATCCTCAGCACCCTCATTTAAAGCAGGGCATGACGGCATGTGCTGAAACCCCTGCGTTAGGGAGGGGAAACAGGTGGATCCCCGGAGCTTGGGGCCTGCAAAGTGAGATGAGAGGATGAGCTTCTTGTTCAAAGAAACCGTCTGGAGGAAAAGGTGATAGAAAACGTCACTAGGTGTCCTGCTCAGGCCTTGGCATGTGTTTGTATCAGGTCCCATAAACACATGCTCAGGTGCATACACCATACACATAGATATCACATACACATGTGCTCTTACACACACACACACACACACACACACACACACACACACACACACACACACACAGAGAGAGAGAGAGAGAGAGAGAGAGAGAGAGAGAGAGAGAGAGAGAGAGAACATTCTTTTTACATAAAAATAAGTTTTAAAAAAGACGGAATGGCAAAGCTGCTTTTGATTGGATCCACAAAAGCATTGTATCTTACTGTATTTGTGTGGTCATCAGGGAAACAGATTCATGAAGAAAGAGGCACTAATAGATGTGAAGTCCCCAAAGAAGTCCCCTGCCCAGCCTTTTGAAGGAGTGATGGGGTGGCTAGCATGATCGAGTAGAGCAAAAAATTTGGGGGAAGGTAGAAAACACAGAATCTTGAAAGCCCTTATAAGGGCTTTGGACTTGAGCATTTTTAGCGTGTTAGGTTTGGGATAGTTATTTGATGGGTGTGGAGATGCTGAACAGGAAGCAAGCTATGCAAGCCTGCAATTCAGGGGACAAACTAGAAAAAGTTCAAGTTTTCACCACATTAGATGATCTCAAAGCCATTAGCCTGGGTGAGGTCATCAAGAAGTGAGTGTAAAGAAAAGACTCGAAGAGTGAGAGCCAGGCCACTCTAGGGCAAAGGTCAGGAGAGGGGACAGCACAAGGTGGTTGTGAAGAGCTGGCCAGGGTGAAGGAAGGTCTGCGTTCCACCAGAAGTGTGTTCTTGACTTCCTTTGATAAAATGGGATCCCCTGAGACTGCAGATTAATGAAGCTCCACACTAAAGAGTATCCACAAGGAGAAATGGCTGATCTTGCCCTTGGTAGTGGTTGGACCAAACTGGATGGAGTGTGGGAGAGATTCAGGAGGGAGTGACTGAGAACAGTGGGTACAAATGACTGGACCCGGAGCAGAGACCTAGGGTTACCATCCATAAGGAAGTAGGGTAAAGAGAAGCACTTGGTTTTTAAATTTCTTTTTTTTCCTGCTTTGATACTAGAGCAAATGTAGCTAATGTAACTGGAGATGGGCTTGACTGAGGGAATGAAGGAGTGACCGTAGGAGTAAGTTAATGAGTGTAGATTCAGGGTCAAGTGGGGCTCTCTTTCCCATGGGAGAGATCTGAGAAGGTTTACACACCAAAGGAGACGTCCACGAGATGGTGACACCGTAGGGGAAGGATGACATGTCTCAGGGGCCCCTCTCTGGCCTGCTCTCCTGGGACACCAACATCTGGCCCTCCCATCAGCTTCTTTGCCTGGAGCCCAATTAGGGCAAAGACACAAATTCTTCCCGCCATGGCCCCACGAAGTCTGGCCTTGGGGCTGCAGCCCATTTGGAAACCGTCTTCATTTCATTTGTGTGTTTTTTCAATTTGATTATTAAGTGCCGTTTAACACGGGCAAGGGGAAGGCCTGTTTTCATTCCCCAAATCTCCTTCCTCTCCGGCCTGCATGCCTCCCTGGTGAGTAATGGGGAGGCTGCTTTTCTGAAACACGAGGAGAAACTTCCAGCAAATTGCAAAAGCATGTTTCTTCCTTGAAAAATCCTTTCACACTTGTTTAGCCCTGGGTTTGTAAAGTTCACAAAAAGCCTCCATAAACACACTCTGACCTACCCTGACTTCCTCTGTTCTCTTGGAGAACTTTTCTTTTTTTCTCCTAAGGGGGTCTGTGGCTTAAAAGGATGATAATGGAAACAGAAAGCTGAGAGTGGAGAGCGATGGTGTGGCCGGGAAAATAAACACACTTTAGATCTGTCAGAGAACAGACAGCAGGCGGGAGGAGCCTGGAAGCGGCAGATTCTCATCTGCTCTGTGTTCGACACCCCTAAGGTCCCGAAAGGCTGGGGCAGCGAGGTAGACAGAAAGCAACTAATAAGGTTCTGGAAAAGCAACATTCTTCATATGAACGGCCTGCGATGCAAGGGGAGGAGATGGGAGACTGGGCAATAATGTCAGAACTGCCCAAGAAGAGTTCTGCCTGAAAGTCAGAGGAGGTTGTCCTATGGCCAGAGAGATACAGGACTCTGAAACAGGACTGTGAGGCGTTTCTCTTCTGCAAAAAGACACTCACTCTTCTTTAGCTGTTGACAGACAAGGTAGCTTTCTAAAAGGTGGGCAGACAAGGATGGAGAAGAAGGGTGGGGTTCCTGGTAGCCCAGGGAGACCGTTGGTACAGCTCCCAGGCAAACCAGGGGAGGCATGATAAAGCCCTGTGGACAGTGCTCTGGGACTGAGTCTTCCTCCACAGCTTGATCTAATCTCTGTTACTGGGACCAAACTATCCCAGTCCATGGAGGGCTGCCTCTGCAGTGTCTGTCACTGGACTGGGCTCCACCACTGAGGACATATAGGAAGAGTGGCCCCATTCCTGTTTCTCTATCAGTAGAGCCTGACTTCCTTTAGGATGCTCCACACATCCTTCTCACCCATTTAAAAAGCAAACAAACAAACTTAAAACCTCTCAAAAAGAAATTAGGTATGGTGGTGCATGCCTGGAGTCCCAGCACGAGGGAGGTGGAAGTCGGAGGATCGGGAATTCAAGGCCGGCCTCTTATGTAGAAAGTTCAAAGTCAGCCAGGACTACACGAAACCCACAGTCAAAACAGAAACAAGAATTGAGAAAGGGCAGGGTGTTCTGTAAGGACCCAGCCCTGAAGTGGAGCAATACATTTGCTTGGCTGGGAGACTGGAGATGTGAGGGAAGGCAAGAGAGGGAGAACAGAATGTCTCCTCAGCCCTAGGAATTCTCTGAAGTTCCGTGTGCCTCCTTAGTCCAGCACCGCACTACGGAAGGACAGCCACCAGACCCGGCTCCTGCAATATTCCCATGATGCTCAGTAATGCAGCAAAGGCTGGATGAGTGATGATGGGAGAAGATCTCTCTTGTCTGCCACAGGAGAATCATCTGCCTGCCCCCTAAGCCCCCGAAACTGGACTGTCTCAAAGCACCCTTGCTGCTGCTGCGGAAGCCGGGGATCCTCCTGATCTGCTGTCTCCTCTTCCTCTTGCAGCTGGCTCAGCCACTCCTCCCTGTTCTGCCTAATCCTCACCCCATCTCTTTTTCTCTTCCTCTTTCCATGCCTCTGATCTTCCAATGCCACCCCACTTCCTGTTCCCTTGGCAGAGGGCAATGGTGTCATCAGGGCTTGGCCTGGGTGGCCTCTAGCTCAGGACTGGCTTCATGCTGAACCTGTCTGTAGCCCCAGAGAAGACTGCTTCTCCCGACTGATGTAGTTCTGCCTCTGTGTCCATTTTGCAAATGGAGAAACTGATCACAGGGAGATGATGACTCTATCTCCTCTCGGAACATATCTGACCCCCTCTTGTGGGAAAACTCCAGTCTACATGGATGCCCCAGGGTTAGTAACTGAAATTCTATCTCTGTACCCCTAAGACATTCAGTCTCATCATGATCCCACTGTCCTGCCCCACCCCCAATTTAGCAAAAGTGTAGTACATGAAAGCTGTGGGTCTTTCTATATCCTAGGCTCCTTACTCCAGCATCCATGGAGAAGGAGCTGTATTGATTCTGAAAGCACCAGGATCCCAAATTTCTCTGCATATTGAACTTGCAGGAGCTTGCTGTAGAATGGCAAAAGTTTTGTCCAACCAAGACCATCTCCACTCGCCACTGAACCCATTTCCCAGTTTGTTCTGAGCTTTAGTAAATAAATGCAAAGGGGCATCTTGAGTTTCAAACATGCTTGCAGAGAAGGTGAAGCTTCTCTGCTAGTTATTCTGAAACAATTAGCAATCTTTGGGGGGAATGAATGGAAGCAGAGTTTGCACAGGTAGCTGGGGAAGCTGACCCCTGGCTTCGGGAAGCTTCTTTTCAGGGCACACAGATATTTATACACAGAGGTGGCTGTTTTGTATCTAGACTCGGGGCTTGCCTGAGAGATTGCCACACAGTCGGCACGTGCTGCACAGCATTGTCAGGAGAGAGTGTTTATGGGCCTCCCGGATAATGATTCCCATTTATGGAACATGTGTGCAGCAGCCGAATGGGGCTGGCTAGGATGAGACACCAGCAAGGGCTGGGCCTCACAACCCGGCTACACGCACAGGCTCAACAAGGCAGCGCCTGGGACTGTTATGTTACAAGCTAGGGGAATCCAAGGCTCCCCACAAATCTGGCCTTTTAGAGCTATCAACATCCTAGCAAAGAAGGTCCTGTGAGGGAGGCTGGGGCCAGATTGACTGAAGCAGGCTAGTAATAAAAACAACCGCTGTATAAGGGTAAAACCTAATATTTCCAGGGTGTTCACTCCATGTAAGGCTTGTTGAAAGCTTGTGTATGTTGTCGCTTTCATTTAATCCTTGCAACACGCCTGTATAGTCCAGACAAGAGTTTTGTCTGTTCAATTAAGCTTCATGGCCTGAAAGAAGAAAGGCTCAGACCGAATGCCCTGTCCAAGGCCACATAGTTATAAAATGAAAACATTTTAATATGTAGTAGTGTATATATGTGTGTGCACATAGACATATTCTTTGTTTGAAACAGGCTTTCACTATGACATCTGCATGCATGTATATCATGTGCTTTGGTGATATTTACCCCAATCCTCCTCGTGTTTCTGGCTGCCTTCCACAGGGCTGAAATTAAACTCTGGTGTAACTGCAGAGCTAAGCCTCAGAGGTGTGGAAACGTGAATTCTGAAAGTTCATTCACATCATTTTGATCACAATCGACATGAGAGCTAAAAAGATACATTTGGGGACTTGGAAAGACCTAGATTACCCTCCAGCTTTGCCTCTTAGAAGTTGCAAATCTGGGGGCCTAGGAGATGGCTCAGTGAGTAAGAGCACTTGCTGTCAAAGCAAAAGAACCTGAGTTCAAATCCCCAGCACCCACTCAAAAGCTGGGCTTGACTGTGCATGCTTGTAACTCTAGTGGGTAGAGACAGAGGATCTTGAGAGCCTCACAGACAGTCAGAGACTGTCTCAATAAGTAAGATGGAGAGCCTTGGAGGGCGGTGCCCAGCAATCTCCTCTGACCTCCTCTTGTCTGTTACAGAAGTGCATACCTCACTTTCTACCACCCATGCCCCTCCTCCACAAGTCACCTTGATTTTCTTACTAAAGGCGAGGGAGAGTAACAACCTGTACCACTAGAACTGGGGAACCATATGTGGTTCACAGCCCAACACAGACTAAATCCCAAGTAATTATTGAGCAATTTGACCACACCCAGGTCAGTGGAGCTGAGTGTGGACACCCCAGAAGGTCCTGCTGGAGCTCGGTGGCCACCACTTTCTCAAACACCTCAGCCATTTATTAGTTGACCAGGACAGCAGGACCAATGGGGAGCACCATATCAGGGAGCACTCAAAGCAGGGTGAGGAACAAGGAAGCGATGCCAAAGCACATTTTGCATCTTTGAGGAACTGCAGGAAGACTCCTTGTTGTCGTTGGAAAGCCCATCCAGTCCTCCCTCCCTCTTTCGGGCACAGCCTTGCACACTGCACATGGTCATTAGGCACAGAGGAAGAAAGAGCAGAAACCCAACATTCAAAGGTCTTTGGTGCTCTAGGGGGAAGAGGGGACCAACAAAAATAAAGCATTCATTAAGAACAAAAAAAAATGACATGTCATACACACACACATACTGTAGATAATCACTACCAGCCGTGTGGACACTCGAGCTGGGGCTGTGGGATTGTGCCAGCGTGCCTGCAATGACATCTGAGATGTTTCTAGAAGGAGGGGGAGTTTTGGAGACTGGAGGTGGGTCCCTTTAGAGCTGAGGTCAAGTTCACTCTTGTCTTATCTGTGCCTTCCCTAGTACACAGTAGGTGCCTTGTACTTGCTCACTCAGACAGTGAACAGGAAGAGGCCACTGGGAACTCCGGGGAGGGTGTGGGCAAACAGTGGACTGGTGACTCACAGGGGAGCCAAGCGCTCTGTGGATGTTGAAGGAATGAGTTTATTTTTCTTTAGTATTCTCTGCCAGTGGTTGGCCCACAATAGACCCAGAGGGCCAGTTTTTCTTCGGAGAAAAGGGGTATGGAAGAATTCTATTTATGCAGTCCGGTTACCTCTCACTTTTGTGTGTTTTTTGAATACACAAATCCTTCCTAATATCAGAATTTCAAAATGAAAGAGAAGAAAAACATCCCCCTCCTCCTCGTGGATGCAGATAGTCTTGTGAGTCTTCCCAGGGGCAGTTTATGGCATTGTGATGGGTCTTCTTGGCTGAGTTGAAGGTGGTTGCTTTCAGGGATGTTGGTAGTAAAGGCAGGACAGTAGAATTAGGAGAGACCATGGCCTGAGATTTGGAGGGCAAACATGGCTACCAGGCTTCCATGGTTCCTGGGGAGCAGAGGCCAGACTTGTGGATTCACTTTCCCTGTGTTCACCTCTACTATCCATAAGGTCTTGCATACAGATCCCATGACGAAGTGCTGAGGGCCAGGGGAGTAAGCAGGTGACGACTAGTGTCTGATAAATCAACCCACCAGATTCCCTGATGGAGCCTCACCTGTCAGAGCCATGGGGTCACTGATGGTTAATGTCTAGCTGTTCTCTGTCTGTGACTTTCTCAGATGCCACTGCTATGCCTCCTTAGGAAGAACAGCTACAGGGTCCCTTCTACAACCCAGTGATAGTGTGTTTTACATCTTTAAGCACACTTAAAGTTGTGAGTAGTTAGTTAAATTGATTTATATTTAATCTATACAATTCTGATGCATAGAAATAATACCAGAATATTCTTCTCTATTGACACAGGAAAGTAACAGTATTTTCAGTCTCAAAGACAACTAATTTTAGACTTCAGAACAAATTCAACAGACTAAACTGCTCCTGCAGAAAATATGCAAAGACTAATTCCCAGATGTTGTTTATTGCTAAATCAAGGCCAGGCTGTTTTGAGACATACCCGCTTTGCAAAAGTTGACTTTCTGCAAGTACCCTGACCACTCAAGGTTCAACTTGCTACTGTTATTGTTAAGTCCTGAATTTTATTAGCATTCTCTAAAAAAAAAAGTTATATGCAAGACCAACCATGTACACTGGCCAGTCTTTATGACATAATTAGCCTGAGAAAATCTGAGTGACTTCATGTGTTATGAGGATAGGTTGGGCTCTGATAATGTAACACATAATTATCCAGAGTTTGGCTGAGGATGCAGGAAGCAGCAGTAATGTAGAGGGGAAGAGAGAAGGAGGAATGAGCATGTATGAGAGTGTGTAAGAGCAGCAGCAATGTAGGACGAAGCTATGCAGAATGTGAGTGTATGTGCGCTGAATGAGAGATGGAAAAAAGCCTGAAGAAAAGGTGAGCGATTGAGAGAATAAATGAATGAGAATGAGTGAGTGAATGATGTAGAACAAACCTGTATAAATGAGTGTGTGAGCTATAAAGCTGTATGTAAGTGCTGCTGCTATGTATAGAAACTGTGTAAAGAGCTGTACGAGAATGTGTAAGAACAGTGTAAGATGTTATATGGTGAGAGAGCTATGTATACAAGATGAATAGCTATGGATGTGTGGAGAATTATAACAGTGTGGAGGCAAGAAAGAAGCTACATAAAAAAAGAGATGTAGGAAAGATGTGTAGACATGTGAAAATGATGTAACTGTATATAGAGACGAATGACCATATTATGAAAAGAAAGATGTGTAGTTGTAAGTATGGAATGAAGCAATGTGGAGATAAGCAGCTGAATGCAGACAGAGTTAGAGACCATTTTTAAGAAAAAGAGAAAGCTACCATCAGAAGGCATGTATGTTTCCTTATTTTACCAGTCAGATAGGGATTTATTTTTAATTACCCTCAGATAAAAAAATGTCTTATCCCTCAATACTTGGGGCATTTCTTTTATTACCTTGAAGTGGATCATGGGAACTGGCTTCTCATGGTCGAGTTAACAACCAGAACCAGCTTGTGAGGACTGGGGGCATTGACTAAGACTCCTGCCCATTCTCATGGGGTCCGTCTTGTCTCTCCTCTCCTCTCCTTTATACCCATCTTCTCTCTGACTTTCCAGCGGTTGCCCTTCATGATGCTTTGGCAGCCCTTCAGAGATGCTTAGTCCTTGGATGCTGAGGGTCAGTTCCTGTTAAAAATCCCTGAATCTCATTCATGATCAGAGCCACTGAAAGGTAGTTATTATGCTTCTGATTGACCCCAGACTGGTACGAATGTCATGTCTCCAGTCTGGAAATGAATCCTAGTGGCATGTGCCATCCCTCAATGGTGATAGATTGGGAATGGGTTTGTGACATGGAACACCATTGGCAGCTCCAGGGCAAGCTTTCCATGATCTGAAACGTGGATGCACAGTAAGGTGACTATCAGCTGCATATGCTGGCCCACACCTGAAATCTTGGTCTAGCTCTGGAGATGGAGAAGGAGGAGCAGACACTTAAGGCCACCCTGTGTTACATGGGGACATCTTTTAAAAAGAAAAAAATAATAGAGTTAAGAGAAGGAAAGAGTTTATGTTACCAGTACATCATATCTGGACACCATGCTTGGATCTAATAGAGCATGCAGCCATGTCTGTCACCCGAGAAACCAAGCCATGAACCGGGATAGAGAGAGAAGATGAGAAGATGTGAGCCCCGTTATATAAACTTTCTAGAAGTTGCTACTCTGGAGTTCCACTTCTAGGAGAAGATACATATTTCCTGTTGTTTAAGCCTAAGGTGGTGATGGTTTCCTCCTCCTTGTCTCATTAAAAAAAAAAAAAAGTTAACTTCTAAAAATGTGTATGTGTGTACCTGCCATAAATGTGCAGGTTTTCTGGAGGCCAGAAGAGGGCGTTAGATCCCCTGGAGCTGCAGTTACAGTGGCTGTGAGGAACCTGATGTAGGTGCTTGGAACTGACTCAGGACCCATGAGAGCAGCAACCTCTTTATCTGCTGGGCCATCTCTCTACCCTCTTTTATTTTATTTTTTTTAATTAGTTAAGAAACAAGAGAGAGGGAGGTGCATGATGTATGTGTATGGTTGGGGACATTCATATGGCAGTGCTGTGGAGGCGAATCTCCCCTTCCACTTCTCCTGGGTTGTGGCTGTAGAGTGCAGGTCATCAGGCTTTTGCCCACGGAGCCATCCCTCAGACCCTGGCTTCTTTTTGAATTCAGAAACATCTCCATCAAATTCCTTTAATTCCAGCACTCAGAAGGCAGAGGCAAGTGGATCTTTATGAGTCTGAGGCTAGCTTGGCTACGTAGTGAGTTCTAGGACAGCCAAAACCACACAATGAAAGCCTGTCTTTACAAAAGAAAAAAAAAATCCTACCCAAAAAGCAAAGTAGCAGTTTTTTCTCTTCCATAGTTCCCCAAGTCTCCATGCTCCGTAAGCTTAGCTTTCTTACGCAGGGCACAGTCCAATAGGAGGGGACTTGGCAGTTGGTTTCCCTTTGCTGAGTCTTCTCATTTGAGACACTGGAACAAAGAAGCCCAGCAAGCCACAGCAACCTGAATGACTTGCAGATGGTAGCCCAAGGCAGCATGAGCTCAGAGTCTCCGGTACACCTGAGCATCAATCAGATGAACTTGTGGAGTGCACAGGGCAGGAAGGACCTGCTCCACTGGCGTTATCTCTGGCCTCATCTCCCCCTGCCTTCTTCTCTGCACAGAAGTCCGTTTAAAAATCTTTAATTAAGCATGTATTATTTAGTGTGCATATTCACGCGTACACACATGTGCTATAGTGAACGTGTGGCAGTCTGAGAATGACTTGCAGGCATCGATTCTCTCCTTCCGCTCTGTGGGTCCTGGATTGAATTTAACTCATCACCCTTGGCAACAAGCGCCTTTCCCGGCTGAGGCTCCTCACTGGTCCACACTGCTCTCTGTCTCACGTCAGCTGGCTCCTTGTCAAGAAGAGACACCACATGAAAGCTAGGAGAACCTCATTTTTTTTTCCAGTGCATAGCAGCTCCTCTCCATCAGGAACCCAGAGCCCCACCGGCATCTCTTCCTTACTCCTTTCTGCATCCCCCCCCCACATTCCCATAGAAGCACACCAGTCCTGGCCCCTCAGGAAGAGTGGCGGCTGCATGGGCTCCCTCATTTACTGAGCTGGGCTCTTGGGCACATCAGAACAATCCCTGGCCTGCTGCCTCGGGAGTGTGGACACCAAGCAACTCTCTATACCCCTCTGCTCTTCAGTAACCCAAACATAAGCTCTGCAGTTTCGTCCTGGAGTCGGGTACCACCAGTCCATGAGACCCTTCTCCAGAGTTCCAAGTTCCACTCATCACTCTCTCCATAGTTCCCTACATAGCCCTGGGGATTACCTGTCTCTGAGTTAGCCTAGCACTCTCAGTTTGATGATGCCACTGGGCTATGGGCTGAGGAAGGCACATAGATGTCCTCTAAAGGTTCTGATGTTGGAAGCTTGGTCACAGTGTGTGACGTTAAGACCTTTCAGTTGTTGGGGATAATGGAGGTCATGGGGACAGCATCCTTAAATGCAATAAGGCAGCTCTAATTGGACTCTGTGTTAATTATGGGACGGCCCTTGACCTAGCTAATTGTTAACTTGGCACAGCCTTGAGCCGTCTGAGGGGAAAGCCTCCACTGAGGAATGACATATATCACGTTGGCCTGTGGGCATGTCTTGATTCTTAATTGATGCAGGTGGTCACAGCCCACTGTGCGCAGCACATCCCTAAGCAGGTGATGCTGGACTCTGTAAGGAGGCTAACACGGGAGCCTGAGAGAGCAATGTTCCTCCGTAGTTTCTGCTTCAAGTTCTTGCTTGAGTTTTTGATTTCCCTCAGTGATGGGCTGTGACCTGGAAGTTTAAGGCAAATTAATCCCTCCTCCTCCTCCTCCTCCTCCTCCTCCTCCTCCTCCTCCCGAGTTAGGTTAGGTCAGGGTGTTTTATCACAGCAACAGAAAGGAACATAGGACAGCTGTGGTTGCACAGAAGGCCTGGCACTCTGGCTTCCTGTCTTGCCATCTGGTCTCCTGCTCACACACACTCAGACAGCAATGCCATCCGCCATGATCGGAGGCAGCTAATGAGGCCCTTGCCAGGATCAGAACTATGCTGGCTCAGATTTCAGTCCTCTTACTCATGACATATATAAACCTTCTTTCTTCTTAAGTGTACACAGCCTTGTATATTTTGTTACAGTAAGAGCAAACAAATTCTTTCAATAATTTCCTGTATTTCAAAATATGTTGATTAATCTCTTCTTTCCTGACTGGGCCCCCAGATGGTAAATTTATTAGGTCATTTAATCCAAAAGCCCAGGTCAAGGAAATCATATCGTACAGTTTGTTCCAGAGAGTTTAAATATGATTGGGGCCCCACTGTATTACCTAACATCTTTTTCAGCATTGATGTCTCATGAGTGAATCATCTTCAGAATGACTGCCTTCCAAGTAGCAAAAATGGCTGAAGCAACTTTATTCCTCCCTCAGTGTCTTGGTCCCACATGTCCAAACACCAGCTTTGAGTGTCACTTGGCTTATACTAACCTCCTCCATCTGAGCCAGTAACTGTGACTCAGGCATGTTGATGGCTCCTGTCCTGAAGCAAGGTGAAACCAACCTCATGAGCCACAGGACACACAAGAGGAGTGATGGTTAGATGCTGGGGAGCCCCCTTCCCACTTAACACCCAGGATCTGACAAGGTAGCCCTAGTTGACCTGGTGCTTACTAGCCCAGAATGACCTTGAACTCATAGAAATCCTCCTGCCTCCACCTTCTAAATGCTGAAATTACAGCTGTGTACTTATGTCCTGCTGAGGCCAATTTTTATGCTCATATTTGTTTTCAAGTTATCCTGAGAACCTCCAATTTCATGTTGCTGTTGTGGCTGAGATATTTTAAAATATATTTTTGTGGCTGATTATTTTTCTCAAAGCATACTACCTTTAAAGCACATAGCAAAGATAATGTGGTTTTTATGTATTCTGTGTGAGTTTTGTTTTATTTTTTGTTAACTTGATCCAAGTTAGATTTATCTGGGAAGAGGAATGTCAGTTGAGAAAATACCTATAATCTGATTGCCTGCGGGCAAGTCTGTGGGTCTTTTACTTGATTAATTTTTTTTTATGTGGGAAGTACCAGCCTATGGGTATGGGGGATGCTACCCCTGGTCCTGAGTTGTGTAAGAAAGTAGGCTGGTTCTTGCTTTGGTTCCTGCCTGGAGTTCCCATTCTGACCTCCTTTGTTGATACACTGTGATGTGGAACTGGGTGGTGATATGTTACACATTTAATAAAACCTAAAATATCCAGAAGATCAACACACAGTCAAAACCTAGGCAGATAGCTCAGGAATTTCTTGATCTTTGAATACAAGGCCAAACAGCTGGGATTCAATGGCACACACCTTTAATCCCAGCACAGGAGAAGCCTGGGAGTAATGACCTATGCCTTCAATCCCATAACTCCAGAGACAGAACTTTCTGTGTTTCTGTGAGCTCAAGGCTGACTACCAAATAGAGTAGCTCACACCTTTAATCCTAACCTAGATAGGATACAGCCGGCAAGAAGGGTATTTAAGGCAGGCTAGGAAACCAGCAGAGGCAGAAGTGACCAGGAGGAAGGCTGAGGAAGCTAGAAGATAGCTGGGTGAGATTTAACTGTGGTGTTTTACTCTTTCAGCCTTTCCCTGATATTTGGCTCTGGGTCTCTTTCAATTTAATCAGAATTCGTGCTACAGAAGTATATGATGAAATGACCCCTTTCCTCCCCAATTTGCTCTTAGTCATGGTATTTGATCACAGCAATAGGTACTATAACCAAGATGGTACTCTTTTTCAAGAACCTTCAAAAGTGAGCATACTTATTGCTCAACCTTGAGTATCAGTTAGGTTTCAAAGTGTGTTCTTGAGTCCTGTGGTTCCTAGGCTGGGTCCCAAGCCACAGGTATATCCTTTCCTTTCCTTTGCAGTCAGAGAAGTGACAAGGAAACACTGGACAGCCAGGATGTCTCTAGGGAATGTCCTCTTCTCCTTCACCACCTCTTCTGGACAGGGTCTCATATAAAACAAATTAGAATCAACCCCTTATGTCACCAGGGTTGACCCCGAGTCTCAATCTTGCTGCCTCCATCTCCCCAATGCTGAGATGACAGATGTGTGCTGGCTCACCTGGCCATGTTCTTCCAATTTTAGTTGAACTGGTTCCTGGTCACTGAAAGCATAGCCAGAGAACTCACTTCTGTCCAGGCAGGCAGCAAGCTCACTCCAGACATGAAGAATTTTAAGTACTAGAGATAAGCCTGTTGCTACCATGAGTCAGCTGAGCAATCATATATATCTTTGGGCTTTTGGGGAATCAAGTAACTGTGTATAGACTGGAGATTTTATATATATACACATATGTATGTATTATATATATGTATATATATATATATATATAGTGTGTGTGTGTATGTGTGTGTGGTTTCATGTAGGTGCACTTGTGTGGGTAGGTATAGATGAAGACACTACAACCAAAGGTCTTTGGGTGTCTTTCCTCAGGAACTGTCTATTGATTTCTTTGGCCCGGAGCTCTCTGACTGGGCAAAGGCAGGCTGCCACTGTGCCCAGGGGCCTTCCTGCTTCTGCTCACAGCATTACAGGTCTACAGGATCACAAGTGTACACCACCATGCCCAGCTTTCACGTGGATTAAACTCAAGTCGTCTTACAAACACTTTACAAACTGAGCTGTTTGCTCAACCATCTCTGTTTTGAGACAGGATTTTACTGTGTATCCCATGTTAGTTTGAACTCATTATTCAGCTCAAGCTAGCCTTGAACTCAAAATCCTCCTGGTTGAGCCTCCTGAGCGCTAGAATAACAGATGGATATATACTCCATCTTTCTTTTAAGGGTTAGGGAAATTAATAGGCTTTTCCTAAGCTACACAGGAGGTCTGGAGATACAGCTCAGTGATAGTGCACTTGTGTAGGATATGTGAACACTGTAGCTTTAGGCTGTGAGCTCTTCTGGGGGCTCACACACTTTGGGTATTTCCTCAAGGGCTCAAGTTGGGTTTGTTTTCATGGGCGAAGTCACACAAACAGTATCCTCAGGATCATGATCATCTGCCTAAACTAACTCTATCAGTGAACAGCACTCCCACCCCCATCCCAGGCCATCTTCTCAGCCCTAAGCCCTGTCAAAGCACGGAGTCCTCAAACAGCCCTATAAGGTATCTGTGATCATCATCACCCACTGTACGGGGGAAGAAACAGACACGGAGAGTTATGTACCTGGCCCACAACTGCCCTGGTGGGGTTTAAACTGGAAAAGGATGGAGATGAAGAGGGACAGAGGATAAGGAGAGGAAGAGGGACAGTGTTGCTCACGGCACTCTTGTTCACGCCATAAGCGTATTTTCAACCCCAAAGACTGTCCCACTCGTTCATTCCCTGTTAGTCATAATTCTAGACTAGTTCAGTTACTCCTGGGATTCCCAGAGAAAAACTCTGAGGTAGCAGGTGTCTTGGTTCATTCAAGATGCTGTAACAAAACACATACAAACAACAGTAGCTTGAAGGCTTCAGGCAGAGTCAGTTCCTAGTGAGGGCCTGGTCTGTGGTTTTTAGATGGCTCTTCATAGCTCTAACTTCACACAGTACAGTGACAGATGCTTTATGGGGGTCCCTGTTTCAGAGTGCTAGAGGTCAGCCACATGCATAATGGACATAAACCTGTGCACAGAGGCTGGAGGAGGATGTTATGTGTCCTGCTCTATGCTGTATTTTATTCCCTTGAGACAAGGCCTCACTAAAGTTGGAGCTAGCATATGGATCAGCAAGCCCCAGCCATCCTTTTGTCTGTCTCCACCCACTGCCACTGTGCTGGGATTTTAGACTTACATTCATCCATGTGCACACATCAGGGCTTTTTGTGGGGGTACTGGGGATTTGAACCCAAGTCCTCATCCTTAGCAGGAAGCGCTGTTACCCACTGAACAATCTTTCCAGCTTCATGAGCTTACTATTGTTAGGGCACTAACCTCATTCATAAGGGTCCTAGCCGCTGTGTAAGGCCCCACCTTCAAATACCCATCCTTAAGGGGAGAAAGACTCAAACGTGAATTTTGTTGTTTGTTTGTTTTTTGAGACAGAGTTTCTCAAGAACAGTGTGGTACAGCACTCACTGTCCTGGAACTCACTTTGTAGATCAGGCTGTCCTCAAACTCACAGCGATCCACCTGCCTCTGCCTCCTGAGGCTTAAAGGCGAGTGCAGTCAGGAGTTTCCTAGTCAGAAGTTTCTGCCCTGGCCAGAAACTCTCAAATACCTGGCAGTCACATCCCAGGTAATTGATTCCGAGTCTTAATATTATAGTAACTGCTGGCCCAGTAGCTCAAGCATTTTACTGACTAGCTCTTACATTTAAATTAACCCAGGATTTTATTTATGGTTAGCCACATGGCTTGGTACCTTTTCTCATTGCAATATTCTCATCTTGCTTCCTCTAAGTCTTGCTGGCATCTGCTGCTCTGCCTTTTCTCTTCCCAGAATTCTCCTAGTCTGGTTGCTCTGCCTGACTACTGGCCAATCATCATTTTATTAAACCAATACAGATAACAAACTTTTACAGTGCACAAAAGCATTATCCCACAGGTGAGCACAGCTACCCCCAACCAGCTCAACATACATTTTCGATGACAGAAACTGACCACAACACCAAGGAAGGCCACTGAGGCAGCTTCCTTGTGTCTCTGAAGATGACAGTGTTAATAAAAACAAAAACAAACAAACAAAACAGAACAGAATGACAACAACAAAAGCCAGGTTCTGAGAATGGGCTACTCAGATTGTGTGACAGGCCAGCAGCTGAGCAAGAGTCAACCTAGACTGCCCATCATGGCTCTACTGAGGCCATGGTGATGTGTGACTGTGCACGTCTTGGAACTACAGGACCTCATCCCAACAGCCACTCTCTGTGGGCCATGTGGGAGTGAACTGATTTGTCTGTGATGACTTTAAAATTAAAGCCCCTTGCCCTTTCTCCAGTTCTTACTAATCAGAGCAAAGAATCATTCTGGGAATGATTGTGGAAGAATTATTCTGGCTCAGTGCTCATTAGCTGAACTCCTACTGTGTGCCATATACTAAGGTGAGTAAACAGACCTTTTAAATGCATGAAACTTAATACTTAACCTGAAGGAATCCATGTCCCTCATGTCACCTGGTGACAACAGATGTGACTGAAAAAAACTACAACCTCCAAATGTTTTTGTAACTGCAATTTTTACCCTCCAAACTTTTGGACCCTGCTCCTCTGCGATTAGAATTTCTGGGAACACACACTGGCCTATGAATACCCCACATACTGCTGGCTATTCATCCATCATGATCCCTAGAGTAGACCCCCTGGCCTGGTAAAAGGGCTTCCCCAGGCCTCTACCCCACTGGATTGGACCTGACAGAAGTTAAAAAACAAGCCTTTCACTGTTTTTAACTTGTCCACAGCCACCACCCAGGGCCTTCCATGATGACTCAAGGGTGTTACACAGCCCCTGGCTGAGATCTGTGCCAGGGCCCTCTCACTCCAAGGGCCCCACTCTTGGTCTTGATGGAAACCAGGCAAGTCTCCCAGTCCACACTCATTTTCTTTTTTCCTCTCTATTTACTTCAGGGAGGTGGAGTGCAAGATGCCTGCTTGCTCACATGTGTCTAGAACAGGACAGAGAGCGGTTACCCCTTAGTGCAGAGCTGTCCCTTTGCGCATGCTCAGAGCCAGTGTTGGCTCTATCAACCAACTAGCTGCAGGCCTGCACACTCCATGGCCATCACACACTGTATGGGACACAGTTCCAGTTCCAGCCCCGGCCACTCCCAAAGCCTTCCTGACAGCTCTCTGTGCTAGCTTGAAGCAGAGCTTCTCTGCAAAGCACCAACTGATTTTGTAAGAAAATGATAGATGACTTTAAGTGGCAATTTAATTCTTGAATGGGAAAGTACTCCATTCAAAAAACTTAAGTGACACATTTGTGAAAAAGCCCTGATGAGTATTTACAGTTATTTTCCAAACACAAAATGAATTGGTAAAAAGAAGCAACATCACAACCATTTTTTAAATGCCTCTATGAAAGAAAAGCTCAACTCTGTGTGCTCAAGGGGTCTACAGCATGTGGAACAAGACCTTGCCCTTGTCCCTCCACATGGGTTTCAAGGGGTTTCCCTGTAGCCTGAAGTTTCTGGCCTGGCCTAGCCTCAAGGTATCAAATAATCACACTGAGGCTTATATTAATTATAAACTGTTTGGCTTATGGCTCAGGCACATTACCAACTAGCTCTTATAACTTAACCCATTTTTATTAACCTATGCCATGCCAGGTGGCTCCAGACCAGGGGGTCTATCCTAGGGATCAAGATGAATGAATGGCCAACAGTATGTGGGATATTCATAGACCAGTGTGTGTTCCCAGAAATTCTAATCGCAGAGGAGCAGGGTCCAAAAGTTTGGAGGGTAAAAATTGCAGTTACAAAAACATTTGGAGGCTGTAGTTTTCTCAGTCACATCTGCTGTCACCAGGTGACATGAGGGACATGGGTTCCTTCAGGTTAGGGATTAAGTTTCATGCATTTAAAAGGTCTGTTTACTTGCCCTAGTACAGGGCACACAGTAGGAGTTCAGCTAGTGAGCGCGGAGCCAGAATGACTGTGGAAGCATCGTTCTGAGTTTCATTACATCTTGCTCTCTTGGCTGCAGCCTACAACTTCTGTTTTGATTCCACTTTTTTTCCTCCTTTATCTATGCTTTGATTTTTCACCTGGCCTAAAGCTGACTTGCCGTAGGCCAAAACAGCTTCTTTTTTTATCAAATGGTAATAAAGTATGTTCATAGCATACAGAAAAACATCCCACCTCACTTCACCTTTTTTCTTCAATATAAATGGGGTCTTATATGGTTCGTGTTGGCCTCAAAGTCCTTATATAAGCCAAATATGACCTTGAACTTCTGATGCCTTCACTTTCCAGTGCAGAGATCTCAGGTGTGGTCCAATACTACTGTTTTATGTGATGCTGGTGACTGTGCCCAGGGTAAGCACTCTACCAACTCAACTATATCCCCAGCTCTCCATGAGACTGCAGATGATACCAGCGGGGGTGGGGGGTGGGGGGGCATAGCCTGAGTTTTGCAGCAGCCATCACATTCCATGGAGATGTTCTTCCACTCAGGAGTGGCTCCTCAGGGGCGGCCTTGAGATGAGAAAAGACAGGAAGAAGTTCACACAAGTAAGGAACAGGAGGGGTGGGAACACATGGCAGGGAAAAAGGAGAGGCTCTGGGGAGAAAGGGTTTATTAGAGTTCACTGTTCCAGGATGCATCAGGAACATGAAGCAGCTGGCTATACCCACAGGCAAGACAGAAAGTGCATGCATAGACACCTGCGCTCACTCAGTCCACATTCTGCTTTTTTACATAATCCAGGACCCAAACCGAGGCAATGTTGCTATGCACATTTAGGCCAGCTCTCCATGCCCATCAAAAGATGAAGACAATCCCCATGGGCCGCCCTCTTCTAGACAGTCTGCCATTGACTCTCTTCTCAGAAGACTCTAGACTGCGTCACATTGAAAATTAAAACTAACTGTCCCCAAAGCTTCCAGAGTATGTCCAAGAAGAGCTTGGTGATGATTCTGAAGATAGCAATGAGTCTCTTTGCCCCTTGCCTCCTGGGTCTCCCTGGAGACTCCAGGTATTTACTTAGCAACTTTTCAAAGGGGCTGGAACTGACATTTTACGTTTGATGAACATCCTTGAAGAATACCAATTGAGCTTCTCCCTCAGTATTATCCCTGGGAACCCTAGACTCCTCAACTTTCAGTACATACATGAAGTATCTTTTGTTTCTAACTTTCTAAGATTCATCTTTTCAAACTGGTCATGAATACATGACCATGAATAGGAAAAAATTATCATGATTTCTTTCAAGGGAGAAAAGAGTCATCGAACTTCCTATGTCTGGAGATTTTATAGAATAGTAGCTGGAAGCAGGCAAAGGTGGAGGTAATTTCTGTTGTGATTGGTTAGTTCTCTGGGCTATCATGGGATAAGCCAATGGAAAGCCTACTTGTCCTATGAATTCCTGTATGGCCCAACCAGGGAAATGTTGATATGGTTTACATGCACTTCCCCCCAATAAGAGGTTATAAAAGCCCTCCTCTGTCCATCTCTGATTCCAGCCTTACCTGGACATCCTAGGTGTCCTGGGCTTCACTACCCTCTGACATCATAGGATTCTCAAGTGCTTTTAATTACACTAAGTTCTCTTTGTTCTCATATTTACATGTTCAGCTAGGATCTCTACCATGGCATGTACCATAAGTCTCTCATGGCCACCAAGATGCCACTGCAACCTTTCTTGGTCACCTCCTAGTCTGTGAGGTAGTTTCCTGCCACCCTTTTCTACAATCAAATCTCTGGCAGTTGTCTGAATTAGGGGCCGGAATGTCGAAAAGGACAGTAGTGATCTACACATGGTCTTCAAGGGCTTTGTGGGCCATCATGTCACTGGAGAGCCACGCTTCTCCTCTCCTCTGCCAACTTGCTTCTTCAGTCTGAGGAAAACACAGCTGTGTGTAGCTTCCTGGGGATGAGCTTTAGCTCCAACCTCAAGGGTGGACAGGAGAACACGGGCCAGGTAGAAACAAAGGGATAAATAAAAATAAAATGGAATTCAGACATCCTTCTAGCAGCCAGGCAAAGCCCAGGGCCTTCCAACATGGAGCTTTGCCACCTCTAGTTCTGTGGTAGCATCTGACAGTGTGACTGGTATTCATTTAAAGGTGGCTCCTTGTAGCTCAGCTCGAGCAACTGAATGTTTTAAAGTGCCCAGGCCCTCTCACAGCTTCACAGAGACTCTCCTTTATTTGGGTCTTCAGTTCTTCCATACATGCGGAGCCACCATGGCACTGTCTGCCCAGAGCTCACTGGTTCTTCTTTTGGTCAAACCCTACTGACCAGTAAGAACTAAAAGTATGAGAAATATTGCTTTCTAAAGCTTTTCTGCTAGAATGATGGTGGTCAGATGTTCTTTCTGCTGTATTCTCCAGTCAAAAACTCAACTGGGGCTAAGGAAACCCCTCTGATGAAAGAGTGTCTGAAGACGAAACTGACAGAGGCAAGCACCTAGATCCATCTGAACTGTCACACTACAGAGAGCACTAATGGTTTTGTATGTGAGGGATCTCTGTTTGTTCTGACTGTAGACGTCTCCATGGTGTGCCTTGCCCAGGGAGCTAATGTTCTATATGACAGTGTAGTATAGTCACTGGCAATGGGTGAGCCCAGGAAGATGAGCTAACCTTCTTAGCTGGCCAGCTCCTGGTGGGTTACTCAATGGCCCAGGGGCAACACTGAGTTCTTAGCATCCAACAATCCCAAGAAGTCTAGATTGGGTGCCAACAGCACGTTCTGCAGAAGGCCTGGAAAGCGCCAGGGTCCCTTCCTTGTCCCCTTCCCATCATTTTCCTGCACTTCGGCATCGTGAAGTAGAACACCACAATCAGGCATAGTCATTATTTCTAATTGTGGAGACAAAAATATCTGATAAAACAACCTATAGAATAGATGGTCCTATCCCCACCTCCCACTCTCTGTCTATTGCTCACTTGTAACCCTCAAAGCAAGACCATTACCAGGTATAGGCCCTTGACTTCCAGAGCAGCAAACCACAAAATACCTTTTTTTTTCTTTATAAAGTATCTTGTCAGGTATATCATCACAGTACCCCAAACACTAAAACACCAGGCAAGGTAGTGACTCAATGCTTTTCTGGTTTCAATGAGCGTGTGATTCTTCTGGGACTCACTGAAAAAGGCAGAGGAGGCCAGAACACACACACACACACACAATTTCTTAAAATTGATTCTCTAATGTATTTTCCAATAACTATATTATTAATTTAACTAAAGCTTTTCAAATGTATTTATTGTTTGTCAATAGCTCTTTAATTAATATCTATTATTAGTTTAATTACAAATGATGACAAGGCTGGATAGGAGTGAAGGCCTTTAATCCAGTGCTCAGGAGGCAGATCTCTGTGAATTCAAGGCCAGCCTGGTCTACAGAGTGAATTCTAGGACAGCTAGAGCTATATGGAGAAATCTTGTCTCAAAAAAGAAAGGAAGGAACGAAGACAAGAAAAAAGGAAGGAAGACAGGAAAAAAGGAAGGAAGGAAAGAAGGAAGAAAGACAGGAAAAAAGGAAGGAAGGAAGGAATGAGGACCGCAGGGTCAGTGGTCAGCAGAGAAAGGCACTTGCCTCCACGCCTAATGTCCTGGGTGATGACCTGGGTTTAATGCTAGAACCCATAAGGCGCTGGGAAAGGAGGGTAAGATCCAGCAGGAACTGAAGGATACTAAGGATGGGGAATGACAGAGAACTCTCCATGTGAGTGGCAGTGTCCCCTGCCCTACAGAAGTCCCCACTGAGCTCCTTGATGAGAGCAGATCTAAGGGCTCAAGTTCAAGGCTGCATGTGCATTCAAGGACCACATAGTCTCCTATAGCCTACCCTGGGTCAGTGGTACCTCCAGCCTACCCCAACCTGTACTCATTGGGCCCTCTATCTCAATTAAGATTCAGTTTTAATTTTCTGTTTCAGACCTGTCTTTCTCAAGATTTATTGGGTGGGAGTGATACCAGTGATGAACATAAGGTGTGTGTCATGGCTTTAGACATTATCAAAAGATGTCTTGACTTATATGACTTCAGTTCTCTGGTTGTACAATGGTCTATTTTTCTCGCTTGAGACAGATTCTCAACTGTCCTAGGTTGGTCTTGAACTCATTATGTATCTGAAGATAACCTTGAATTGCTAACTCTTTTGTCTCCACCCTCCAAATGCTAAAATTACAGGCTAACACTGCCATACCCAGCTTAAGTGGTGCTGGGGATAGAATCCAGGTCTTTGTGAATGCTAGGCACACACTAGCAACTGAGCTACAGCCCTGGCCCATGCTCTATCATTTTAGATGAGGTTTCTGCTTAGCAACAGCCTGGACACGTCAGTGGAGGATGTCCCTAGGATTCCTATCACCCACCCAGGGCATCTCAGACTAGGCAGTCATAGAGTAAAGAAATTGTAGATAATCCTGGGGACACCAAGTCAGTATCTGGGAAAAGATTTCCTAGGCATTGAGAAAAGAGGCTAAAAGCCCAGTGTGGGCTTGCCACGACAAGACTGGCTGAGCATCATTTTCCCAGGACTATCATGCTCACAGGGCTATTGAATATTCAAACTGATAGCCTTATGAGCAGATCATTTTCTCTTTACATCAGGGTTTCACATGTTTCCTAGGCCATCAGTTCTTGCTTTGAAGAGTGGCATTTGTAGAGACATGAGCATAGATAAAGTAACTCATATGAAGCCCATTCATGCCTTCCATTGTTGAAAGAGGACCATAGGCTGGGTGGTCTGTTTTACAGTACTGAGGGGACTTCCTTGAGCACAGGTGTTGCAGCCTTTCTCAAGTCACTTAATCCCTTTAAGTATTAGCTTTCTCATGGAGTTCATAAATATGATAACAGAATCCTGCCGTGGGGACTGATTAATAGTGTGAGACCCAGTGATATAAGTTAAATGCCCCACAGAACACCTCCTTCCCAGTTAATATTATGCTCAATAAGGATCATCACACTTCTATCCTTATTATTACTGCTAGTATTTAGTTTTATGAGGAAGCATGTTACTCAGTAGTGATGCTGGTCTGGAACTCACAGCAGTCTACCTGTCTCAGCCTCCTGCGTACTGGGTAAAGGTGCGAGCCACAATATCTGTCTTCTGCCTTATCAATGTCTTTTAATTCCTATCATTAGACAAATGTTTCAGTTCTAGTTTAATTTCTTGTTGCTGTGATAAAACTTTCTGACTAAAAGAAGCCTGGGAAGGAAAGAGTTGATTTCTGCATACAGGTTGCAGTCTGTTATCCAGGGAAGCAAGGGTAGACAGGTTCCCAGAGGCGGGAACCTGGAGGCAGAAACTTGGGTGAAAACCACAGAGAAAGGCTCCTTACGGACTTGTTTCTGGCTCATGCTCAGCCAGTCTCTTATACAGCAAAGTCTGTCTGCCTGAGGGTTTACATCAATTATCAATTAAGAAAATGCCCTACTGACTTTCCCACAGGCCTGTCTTATCAATCCCTCAATTAGGACCCCCTAGGATAACTCCAGCTGTGTAGCAGAACTGAGAGGAACGGGCCAGTGTGTGTCAGCACTGCTACTGTACATGGGTCTGTCACTGAAAGGAGAGCCACTTTGTACATGACTTCGTACGTGACTCCTGATGCTAGCCATCACACTCATTCACTGACTTCCTTTGCCCCTCCCCCGTAAGATTAGCTGGACTGAAGGCTAGCTCATCCCAGCCAAATGTCCTCCCAAAGTCAATTTTAATTTCTTATGACAGACCTGTTGCTCTCAAGATTTGTTGAGTAAAAATGACAAGGAATTGGTGTAGAAGGTGTAATTCAATGGCTTTGGGGACATTGCCAGGGGAGTCTTCAGTCTTCTGGCTTTAGCAGCCACACTCCTGGGCTCCACATGACCCATGGTCTCTGCTTCTCCCATCACTCTTGTGAGGTAGAAATACCTTGGTTCTGGCTGCCTTCTGTCAACTCCCTCTTTGAGTAAGTGGGAAAGCTGCCCATTCATCCCTCCAGGGCTTTAATTAGTGAGGTCATTGGCAGGTCCCCCAAAGATGGAAGGAGCCAGAGATTCCATAGCCTAATCCAGGCCAGCATCATCTCCGGCCTGGACCAGGACAACGTGCCTCTAACTGGTCCCTCTGAGCCTCATCCGACCTCTAGCACATTCTGAAACAGAATTTTCCCCAAATGCAATATGATCCCATCTCTCTCCTGGTCAGAAACTCTCAATTTCTTTTCATGATCTTGAGAGCTGGGTCTTTGATCCTTACTGCTGGCTGGCCAGCCCAATGTCCCTGCCTCTGTCCGTGACCAGTTAGGTGAAGACAGCCTTTGAATGTGTGACTCATGCTTCCCATGCTGGCCACTCCAATGGAAGAGAGGGTACTCTGTGCTCCCGCTTCTGCCCAGCTTTCCTCCTACACCCTCACAGCTCCTCACTGTCACCCATCTCCCAGTAGGGTCCATTCCTGCCTCCCCACAGCAGTGTTGACACTCAGAGGCCTGGGGCTGTCCAACATCTACCACTGTACCAGAGAGGCATCTGATAAAGAAGATACACCTTCTTTTTTTATTTAAATTTCTTTCCATACCCACCACTGCTCCCTCCCCCTCTCTTTCTCCAAATCCTCCCTCAGCTTCTCCCCATCCCACCCCATCCCTTCCCCAGAGAGGGCAAGGAATCCCAAAGTAAGTCAGTTCAGGTCTGGCACATCCAGTTGAGGGAGGACAGAGTCCCTCCCCCCAGGCAATACACGTTCTTAAACACTGGTGCTGGCAGCCTTGAAGAAAAGCTCACCTGGGAAACGAGGAGAGGTTGTCATTCCCTGGATTGCTGCAGGCTGAATCCTTCAAGCCACGAGCTCACACCTGCTGATTTCTTTTTAAATATGATGCTATCAGGAATTACTTTCCTTAATCTTAGTGTTCCCTTCCTGTCACACACATTCTTCATTAGGAGCCTTCCCCACAGAGCCACAGTCTCTGGCGGTGACTAAGGCAAGAGGAATTTTATTAGGTTGCAACGGAGCAAGGGAAGAACTTACCTCTCACCTCATGACCATTTTGCATCTCTCTAGGGTCTGGGAATGGGACTGTGTGGAGAGAGGGAGGCCATGAGATGTGCTGCTGCTCAAAATGGTGATGGTCCACATTAAACACAGACACTCATAATTTAGTGAATTTTAGGGCAATTTCACTCTGCTAGGCCTTCAAGTCCACAGTCAGTGAACGAGAGAGGCAGTAAGGACCTTTATTGGATGGCATTGAAGTCACACACATTGGTGCTAAGAACACAGCTAAATAGGTGGAAATGGTAGCCATACAAGCATGAGGATTTGAGTTCAAATCCCCAGAACCCATGTAAAAGCCACATGCAGGGAGGTGGGAGGTGGAGACAGGAGAATTGCTTGAAGCTCAGGGGTCAACTAGACTAGCAAAAGCAGCCACAGTCAAACAAACAAAAACAGAGAGACCCTCCCTCAAAACAAGAAGGAAGGTGAGGCCTGAGGCACCATGTGTGCCTTGGCACATGTGTATGCCTGCATTCACACACAGGAATGAACACATCACACACACACAATCCACACATTAAGGTCACACACAGTCCTTTTCAATGTTAAGAGAAAGCTCTAGGCCAGAGGTTCTCACCCTTCCTAATGCTGTGACTCTTTAATACAGTTCCTCATGTTGTGGTGATGCCCACCCCCCCCAAAAAAAAGGAATTTTTGACCCATAGATTGAGAACCACTGCCCTGGAGTGTGTACCTCAGAAACAGCTGTTGTGAAAGATGGCGCGACCCTTATCAGACTGTGAGACAAAGACAAGCATTCAAAAAATATCCTGAAGTGCCGTAGTGTGTGTGAGTATAATCAGTCCTAGGAAGCAAAGCCAGAGTGAGTATCATGACCAGCCTGAACTACTCAGTGAGACTCTGCCTCAAAAAGCAGAGAGACAGAGGATGGTGATGGAGACTGAGTTTAAACAGAAGGAACAAAAAAATGAAGAGTGGTCACTGGAATTAAGAAAGCCAAGGGTAAGACCCTTTAGTGAAGAAGCATGAATTGGATCTTTAGAAAGCTATTACTGAGAGACAAGGACTACTAAGAATTTCTGAGAAGGGAACAGGTGAGATACAACATGTGTAGGAATATGGGGCTCACCAATCTACTCAGCTGAGCTAGACAGGCCAAGTGGCTGTCTTTCTCCTCTTGGAAATCAGCATAATGGCTAGTTTAGGTGAAAGAATCAAGCAGAAGTAACAGGTATGGGGTCAGCTATTCCCCTTCACACTTTCTTTGCTTTGGTTGTGTGTATACATGTATGTACATGTCGATGTGCATGTGAAGGTAAACAGGGCATATGCAGGTCCGAGAGCACTCACGTGTGTGTGTGTAAAGGCCAGATAGCTGTCATTGCTTAGGGTGACATTCATTTGTATTTGGGGAAACAGGCTATCACACTGGCCTTGAGCTCGCCAGTCTGGCTGTGCTGGCTGACCTGTGAGCCCATGACCTTGCAGTTTCTATTTCTCCAGCACTGGGATTACAAGTACGAGCCACTCTGAACAACTTCTTTGCATGGTTTTGGGGACTGAAGTTGGGTCCTCGAAGTGCATGGGCAGCACTTGACTGGTTTTCCACCCCTTGTTTGTTTTGAGACAGGGTCTCACACTTGTAGGCCATGCTGGTTTAGAGCTCACAATGTCGTTTTGACCTCTTAATATTTCTCCTGCCTTGGCTTCCCAAAAGCTATAGATGTTAGCCTCTATGACTAGCTTCAACATTCTTAACAATGACGAAATGAAAATGGTGTCCCCAAGGTGGAGAAAATAAGCAGACAGCACGTCAACCAAGGGGTCAGAATTTAAAATTCTATATCATGAAAGTAATTGCCAGCGCTTGCTTCCTAGTATGATGTAATGGGGAGATACAGGGCTACTTTTGATTTCTTTTTAAAATTTAAACAACTTTTTCATACAATATGTTTTGATCATGTTTCCATGCTCTCAATTTCTCCCAGATCCTTTCCACCTCCCAACTCACCTAATTTCATGTTTTTTCTCTCTGTGTGTTTCACTTTTAAGTGTGTATATGCCTATGTGTGTACGTGTCCCTTGGAGGCCATGAGAAGACATCAGATACCCTGGAGCTAGTGTTACAGAGGGTTGTGGGTCACCTGACATGAGGAATAGGAACACGACTCTAGTCCTCTGCAAAACAGCACACACCTTTAACCACTGAGCCATCTCTCCAATCCGAGAACCCTATTTGTGATATAAAATCCATAACCCAAACTTACCCACAGAGAACCATCAAATAAACTAATTGGAAAAACACTCCTCAAAATACCTGCAAAATGCAAACATCATGAAAGATGAGCTTTGCAGAGCTGCTGCAGATTTCTTTTTTTTTTTTAAAAAAAAAAACCACTTTTTTATTTTATTATTTTTATTTAATTATTTGCCTTGGTGTTTGTCTGGAACTGGAACTACAGACAGTTGTGAGCTGCCATGTGGGTGCTGGGAATCGAACCCTGGTCCTTTGGAAGAGCAGACGGTGCTCTTAACCGCTGAGCCATCTCTCCAGCCCCACTGCTGCAGATTTCTAGAGATGAAGACATGGCATTGGGATAAACCTGTGTTCTGGAACAATCTTAAATGACAACACTGTGACTCGTACAAGACCCATCCATCCTGTAACAATAGGGTATCAGTGTCCATTTCCCTAATGTGATCACACTCTGTGATTGACAAAGAATAGTTTTATGTTTAGAAAATACATACTGAGTATTAAGGAAGCATTATGTTTCAAACAATTCAGGAAAGCCATAAAGCTGATGAGAATATAGTAGTTCTAGATGACATAGGCCAGCAATAGAAGATGTGGCCTCGGTATGCAGCCCACGGGTGCGGGGTTAGCACCTAGGGACTGCAGGAGAAAGTGTGTGGGTGCATAGGGATTCTCTGTGCTTTTGCGATCTGTCAGAGAATCAGAAATTGTATCAAAATAAAGCATTGACTGAGGAGATGAAGTTTCAGCTCCCGCTTGGCATGTCCAAGTGTGTTATTTGGTTAAGTCTTTCCATCCCTCTGGATCACCTCCCTCCTGCTCACTTCTGGATTTCCAGTTTGAGGGTAGTCTCCCAACTAGACTCCATCAGTCTGAATCAGTACAATTAATTTCTAAATTTACATCATGCCTTCTCATCCTACAGGTAAATTTTTCCCTGATGGCTGAGTTCTTTTACTTCACAGCCTGAGATCTGGACATCATACAAGGTCTGCCCTAATGTCTCAGATGCTTTGAACCTCAGAATGTATCACACAGAGATCAAGATAATTCACACTTCCTACTGTCAGCCAGATAGTGGTGGTGTCTGCTGTTCTGCTGTCCTCTCCATATACATTTCAGAGGTTGCCACAGGAAATCAGTATTTAGTGGCTCACCCCCATGTATTGCTGGGGAAACTCGGAGCTGCCTAAATATTTCCTGATTCCAAATGTAGGTTATCTTCTCCATCTCTGTTACCTCCTAGACTCTCTTTCCTCCCAAGCATCTCCTCTACCCACAAGAAGGTGACATGAAGTATGGCATTTTTTATGTCATTTTGGAAGATGTTTTGGGAAAGTGGGGGGAGAGACCACAGCTTTTGGGAGGTGCCATTTTATAGAAAGAATGTGGGTATCAGAATCAAACAGGCCCACGTGCAAATCTAGGTGGATTACTTACGATCTGCGTAAGTGTTCAGGGTTGAAGGTTTCTGTCTGTAACACGAAGACCATAATCCATTTAGCTCTGAGGCTTAAATGCAAGAACTCTTTCTAAATCATGACTTAAGGAGAGGCTCAGTGGGACTCAGGGTCCTTCGCCATGGATGACCTCCTTAAGATTATAAGAAAATTTTAGTTCTCTGTATCTTTCTACTTGTTCCTTTGTGGGCAACCCTCAAGTCACCTCAGAAACAAGCCTTGTTTCCATGGTGATGAGTGTAAGGTAAACAGATCTGAAAAGGGGAAGCCCAGACACCCATCCCTACACCCACTCACACCCAGCTGGCTGCCGCAGCAGAAATGTTTCCAAAGAAATGCTTCTCAAAGCTTTTGGGAAGACCCAGAAGGCTTTCAAAGTCTTTTGGGGCATCTCCATTGTCTGGCTCTTAAAGTGAGTAATCATTAAAATCATAATAATGACCTTCACACAGGACTGGATCAAAAATGGAATCATACAGCTCTTCATTATCTAATATAATTAGGCTAACACATGTTGAGTCCAAATGGATGGCTTTTCCCTCTCTTTCTTTTCTGCATGTACACTTTTTTTAACGAGCTTTTAGTAAGCAGAGGAATGCAAGATTCCTGGCCCCTATATGGTGTCAGTTTTCATCCAAACAGCTTCCTTTCTTCTGAAGTGCAGGTTTTCCCCTTTTGCTTTCTTGCTGTCCCCTAGACCCCCCCACCCCCACACACACCAACATCATTACTTGTACATTTCAAAGGAGACCTGTGTCTTTGAGTGTACACAGAAGTCAAGGCACATAAATCACACTAAATTCACATAACGAGGACCAGCAATCTGCGGCTGCCTCCCACTGCACAATGCCCTCTTTGGTAAATCCTTTAGAAGCTCCAACATTGTGCACCCAGTCAGCTTGCTTTGAAAACTTCCCCCCAATAAATTAGCTGTCTTAGAAAGCTATTAACCCAAGCAGCAATTAGGTAATAGTAGTTTCTTAATTAGACTTAGCTTTAGACCACTCTTCACGTGGTAATCATTGCTTCATGGAGATGTTAACATTCACTTAAGAGCTTAATGAGAGAATGATTTCCTCCTGTCCCCATTGAACACAAGGGCCAAGTTTTGATGAGTGAAAATCACCTTCTGTCTCATCCATCATATCTGTCCCCAAGGTGTGACACCTGAAATGACACAGCAGAGACATAAATCAGAAACAGAAACTCACGAAATGACAGCTGACAGTGGTAGAGTGTCTTGCTGTTACTCATGATGCGTAAAAGAGAGAAGGCATCTAATAAAGCCTCCGTTTGTTTCTCTATGAGTCAGGAATGTGGGTATTGAATTTCCCACAAGGCCCCATCAAAAAATCTAGAAGCAGAAGGCATCACTATTGGGTTAACATGGTGAGAAGAGAATTAACAAGAGATTATTCTGGAAAAACAAGTCACCTAGATGTTCCTCAGCAGGCAAACATGGAGCCTTAGATGTCTCTGAGCAGACCAGTTAATGCCACCATCCTCAAGATGAGCACAGAGCCTTAGCTATCAGATGATAAGGACCTGGAGTCAACAGAAAAAGGGTCCAGGTGCCTGACCATGAACATCTTTAGCTACATCCACTGGGATAAGATAAAATGCCCAGGTCATTGATAACAAACAGCTCTAGCCCAGGTCACTGATAACAAACAGCTCTAGTTTTATCTATTAACATCAGGCCCAGAACAGAGAGCCAAGGGGGAAACCCAGAGTCTGTTTCTCTGTCTACAAACAAATCTGCTAGATACATTGCTAGAAGCCTTGAGTAGCCACAAAACCATAGAACCTCCCAAGACTTGGAGCTGGAAAATTATAGAAGAGGAAGCTACAGTTGGAGGCAGTAAAATGACTTGCTCAAGGTCACAGAAAAACCACACTACCCTTCACCATGTGGGACTTGAACGGAAATAGATTTTTTCTGACATAAACGAAATCAAGCTGAATGAGTGTGCTGTGTGTATGTCAGCAAATGCAATGCCTCATGCAGCTAGCTCATTGCTTAACAGAGGAAATGTGGATTCGTAGAACTAGCTTCCTACTTTGAACACTATTTTTCCTGTAATTGGGTAAGACTGGGGGCAAACTCTGGTCAGAGCCCGCAGAGATAAAGGGAAGCTGGGCAAACATAGCTGTGGCAAATGCAGGCCCAGTGAAGACTTGCAGAGTGTGTATCACTCCAGGGTTGCATGAAGCATGCCCAGCAGGGAGAGGTGGTTCAGACATACAGAACAAGCTTAAGATACAACCTTTTCCTCCAGGAAGCAGTGAAACAGCTCTAAGGTCATCAGAGATCAAGTACAGGCCTGAGGAGGTAGCTCAGGCCTCAAAGCAATTGCTTTGCAGGCATAGGGACCCAAATTTGATATAGAAGACTCATATAAAACACACACACACACTCCAAGTGCAAAGATTGGATATTGGCCATGCTTCCCCAAAGAGATGGGTAAAATCATAGGGTAATGAAAAAAATCACAGACAGTTTGGCTCAACTGAGATCTAGTAGGGACCTTGAAGGCTGGACTGGTTCAACAGGTGCAGGAGACATGTGTTAGGAATGTCTAAAGAGGAACAAAATTTCTGATGTAGAAATTAGTGTGACCCTGAGGATTCTGGTAGACATAAGGATGTACTGGGAAACAACACTGAACCTTAGGGGCATGATGACTGAAGTAACACAAACCAGAGTGCAAAGCTCTAGATTCATTTTCCTGGAAATTTCCCTCTCTGGGACATTAAGAAAAATGACAGATGCACACCAGCTGGAAGCATTCAAGTGCTGTAAATTCACCTTAATGTCCTGATGGACCCCAACCTCTAGACCAGATATTGGCTAATATGAGCACTTAAGAGATAGCTAATTTATTTTTTAATTTATTTAGATATATTTCTAGGTTTTAGTGTTCTATCTGCATGCATGCCTGCATGCCAGAAGAGAGAATCAAATCCCATTATAGATGGTTGTAAATCACTCTATGGTTGCTGGGAATTGAACTCAGAACCTCTGGACAAGCAGTTGGTGCTCTTAATCACTGAGCCAGCTCTCCAGCACCCCCCATCGCTAATTCCCAAATAGATAACAGACTGCAGTTCTAGATTGCAGGTCCTCAGTTAATGATAAAGCTATTTGAATATCCATGAAGCTTTTGAAAATTCTTCTCTTTTAACCTCTAAACCAGCCACCCTCCCGCTCCGCCTTGTCCCTCCGCATCTGTTAACTCTGGATGCTGTTCCTTGGATATTGTGATGTCATTGTTGGCCTGGAGTTTGCTGATTAGGCCAGGCTGGCTGGCTAGTGATGCTCAGGGATCATCCTGTCTCCGTCTTCCTGGGTTTCCACAGCATGTACCACCTTCCGGGGCTCATAGATTTGGCACAAGAAACTCAGGTCTTTTTATTTATACTTCACCAACTGAACTATCTCTTAACACTTAAATATGTCCTTAAATTATCAACTCCTTCCATTTTGAGCCCTGCTGGCCATTTTCTTTTATTCCCTCAAATTTCAGATGAGGAGGCACATGGGGAAGTAAATTGAGATGCCAAGGGATGATGGGGTCACTTTAGTAAGAAACTATTTCATGGTTAAAACATGGTCTGTCCAAATGTCTGAGCTACACTAAATGCTATTTACAATACTTCTGATTTTTAAACTTAAATTTATAATGAAGTTTGAAGCAGAAAGATCAAAATTCCAGACTGAAGAAGAATTACAGCTGGAAAAACCATTTTAAACTAAAACATCTATGAAAGCCTTTCAACTCGGTACTCACTTTGGGAATTCAAAGGTTCGTGTCCAAGAAGAAACTGCTTTGAAGAAGGGGAGAGATGCAAAGTCTCACCTCCACCTGTTTTTGGAGGCTCATCTCTGATCTAGAACACATCTGAATGGAGAGGTGGCATCTTCCACCACAATCTCACTAGGGCACAAGCAAGCAGAGATCTCTCACTCCCCAGGAGGAGCCAAGTCCAAAATCTGGGGGCTCTGGAGGAGGGCATCAATTTGTTTCTGGCCCTTGACCGCCTACAAATATACCATCTTTCTGCCTCTGTCCACTTTCCTCAGGAGACGGGTATTGGAGGAGGATTAACAGGTGATGGGGGACAGAAACTGCCTCCTTCTTTTCCCTTGTCTTAGCAAGAAAGCAAATTACATTCATGTTAACAGTCACTCGGGTATAGTTGTTTGCGGGTGTGTGTGTGTGTGTATGTGTGTGTGTGTGTGTGTGTGTGTGTGTGTGTGTGTGTGTGTGTGTGTGTGTGTGTGTATTTGGCGTGTTTTCCAAGGTCGTTTTCCACCTCATATTTTGTGAGCAGGCCTCTCATGGAGCCTGGAGCTCCCAGACTCTATTAGACTTTCTGGCCAGCAAGCCCCCGGGGGTCCTTCTGTCTCTGCCTCCTCAACACCAGGTTTATAACTGTTCACCATTAAACTCAGCTTGTACATGGTGCCAGAGGTGGAATTCAGGTCCAGGGACTTGGGCAGCATGCATTTTAGCCACGGAGCCGTTCTCCAGCCCTCTGATGGTGTCCTCTCATGGCCAATTCTTTCTCCCTGTGACATCATCTGGATCAAGTGGAACACTCAGTGGCTTCAGCAATGGCTCAACTCCAGCCTGTGACCCTCTCTTGATCTGACAGGCCAGGACACCCTTGCCATTGTGAATTGACAAATGGTCCCAAGATTGCTTATTAGGGTAGGAGATGGACAGGCTAAGAGAAAAAATTAGAAGGAAAGCAACATTTGCTGAGCGCTTGCTGTATACTGTGGTTTTCAAGGGGATGTGGAGAAGGCTGCCCTGATGGGGGAGAGAGTTTCATCACTAGTATTGGCAGCAGTCATTTTAAGCAGGCCTCTGACACCTAGGCATTGCACTCAAGTGGTCCTGGGGATGTTCTTCATCTTCCTGTATCAAACACTCCTTTGGCTCCCTACCCCATTCATGAACTGCCTACATCAAGAACTGTACCAAGATCATGTCCTTTCAGAGGTCTGGTGATGCAGCAAGGATACATCATCCTTCTTTTTTTTTTTTTTTTTTTTTTTTTTTTTTAT